>CM029012.1:41145405-41250405 GCA_016801055.1 Panax notoginseng
TCCTGCGAGAATTAACAATATTCCATTGATAATCCACAATATAAACAAATACAATAGGTGATCAGCCTAAAGTACCCTATGTTATGCATAACATTCAGTTATGTTCGCGCGCGTGTCGGTATCCCGACGTAACATATTTTCCCCTTCTATGAGGGTTGTTCATCTCAGTAGATTATAAGAGTCTGCATCAAAGCAATTGATTTGGATCGCTTTCTAAATCAGATATTGGTCTAGCCGAATCAAATGGCATAGACACTCTTCTCAACACACTTAAGAACAATTAATACGTTCAATGTTCGCAACAGGATTCAAGGACTCATTCAAGAATATAATTATAAGGTAAATCAGGTTTCAGAGTATAAATAATAATCTAGATAACATAAGAATCATTCCATCAATTAGTTTACTCGTACAATCAATAAAAGTACAAGTTTAAGTACTTGCCTGGATTGCAGCTACAATTTACTCCAACTTTCTTCCCTTCTCAGACAACCTACACTTGTCATTATTATAGAGGTCAATCTTAGTTGAATCATCTTAACTACTCAACTATGACTTATAGACTATAAACCTACTTAGTATATCGCCTATTTAGTTACATATTCTAACCGTTCTACCTTTGTGGGGTAAGCATGATTCTTCTATCGGGCCTTTGTTTGAGTTTAGGAAGAGTTGGAAATGATTGGGCAGTAGAGCTTAGTACCATGTTTTACTGCAGTTCACTCTACGATTTGCATCATCATCCTACGATCTGGGGGTCAGACTCTACGATTTGTTAAGTTGCCTTATGGTCTGTGAAGTTACTCTACGATTAGAGGAGTCTACGATCAGTGGGATTGTTCTATGATTGACTGCCGTGACTCTACGGTTAGTGAGTGAAGCTCTACGATCGAAGTGAAGTCACTCTAGGATCAGTGGAGTCATTGTACGATCAGTGGAGTAACTCTACGATCAATGGGGTTACACTATGACTTGGTGAAGCCATTCTATGATTGACTGACTTGGCTGAGTGGTGTTCTGCAGTGACTCTATGTTCAGTGAGTGAGCTCTTCGATCGGAGTGAAGTCACTCTACGATTTATTGGGACTAAGGAACACTTTAAGATTTCAGCTTAAGGAACATCCTTTGGCTGATTGACCTGAGGTCATAACCCTTTCATTTGGACAGACTTAAAAGCATGGCTTGGGTCTGACTTGGATTGCTAGTTTCAGATGCAAGGATCTAGAAAGGAAAATCACAACAGACCCTGGGATCTGATATAGAAATCAAACTCGGGTCTGTCACACTACTGAAGAACTTAAGGATTTGAGTTTGGCTCAACATCAGTTCAGTCTATTTGGAAGTTTGACAGATGTCTTGGACTGTTTTGGTAGAAAAATCACTATTTTTGACACACTTTACACTCTCCATTGGTTTTACTAGGATTTGGTCATAAGTCCAACTATCAACACCTATGGTCTGCATAAACTGTAAGCAAAGAACTCTGGACTCATTCAGACTGCATTTCTGACTCTTGATATTATCTTGGTAAGGTGCCTAATTCCATTCTTATAACTCTGATTCAAGTCACTATCCATTTAAGCACATATAACTTACAGTTTTCTGTACAACTACCTTGTGACCCCAGAATCTATCATGATTCTCATACCAAAACCTTTTATACCCAACTCATGCATATTATGCTACTCAATCCGCAAGGAAACTAACTGGATAAAACAAGGAACATGCTTAAGGTAACAGGATCATACCTTAAAGCTCTGCCAGTCCGATCTCCTCTTAGACTTTGCCTTACCGAATTGCAAGAGCTCCCCTAAATAATCCTTTATCTCTCAACCTCACTGTCTCTCTCTATATCAGATCTTAGAAAATTTAACAAGCTCTGCAAGGTGAATCAGGGGTCCCTATTTATAGGAATGCTGTTACCCATACACTGGTCTTTATTCAAGCGTTGGACTGGCACAAAATAGTAGTACCCGTTGGTTAAGAGGGATTTGGTAAAAAGCAGTGTTCTAAAAGTCGCTAGTCGGTCCCAGGTCGGTTGGCTACCGACTAGAGACTCGGGGATTAATCGGCTAGTCGGATTTTCAATTATTTTTTTAAAATATATATTCTCCTTCCTCCTTCATAAGTTTTGAGCAAGTAAAATAACATAAGTAACACAAATCATCAAATAAAAACATGGAAACTAAGTAAAACCAAATAGTCAATCATTCCTCCTCCTTATCACTCCAAGACTTGCTCTCCATCGGACTCAAACTCATAATCCTCATCTTCCTCTTCGTTGTCATCATCTTCCGACACAAACTCGTCTTCATCTAGTTCTCGCACATTTATATCCCTTCTTCTAGGTAGAAGGACCTCATCCGCTCCCATTTTTTCCGATTTTCCCCGACTTTTTCCGATTTTTTGATTTACTCCGACTGGGCGACTTTTCCGACTAGGCGACTTTACCGACTAGTCGCCGACTGGAGCCCGACTAAGTCGGTCAGCGAAATCAAAGAACTAGGCCCTAGTCGACTCGTTGAGGCTCCGACCCCGACCTAGTCGCCGACTTTTCAAACACCGGTAAAAAGCTTTACCAAACCACTTTCAACCCATACTCGCAGTAATCATTCACTTTATCTATTATTAAGCAACATAAGGGGATAGGCCATTCGCCCAGTTCGGCTGGGTGTACCATCAGTACTGGAGATATAAAAAAAAATTTAATATCCTGCACTTGTAAATATGGGAACCACCTCACTAAGGCTAGCCCTTTTTGGGCTCACCGACCAGCGTTGATGGCTTAAAATACTTGTGTTAGTCTAAGGGTTGTTGGGCTAGGAAATATGTATCCTGTATAGCTTATTGGGCTGGATATTTACCATTTGGGCACTAACAGCCCATTAACATGAAATGCTTGGGCTCATACCATGGGCTGGAGCACCATTATTCCCCCATTAGGCTTATTCATCTAATTACCTAATTATTATAATCACAATAATATCAAACATTCACCTTTTAAATTAATCCCCTTCCATAATTTTAAATTACAACTTCCATTGATTCACCATGAATCATTATTCCATACAAGGTTCATTTCCTTCAAACTTAGTTAAATCTCATAACTTAAGCTTATTCCCACATTATAATTCCATTTATAGTGTTCCTTCTCATATTTCATGCATGATGCAACTTCATTGCATTAACTAACTTCATAATCACACAATACACATAATTGCACATGTGACGACCTGAGGATTCGGATAGCCTTGGAATTAGGTTTTTAGATGAGAATATCAACTAAATAAAATTTTATTGATATTATTACGTGTTATGTGATTTTGATCGATTAATGACCTAGTTTACTTGTTACGTGATTATGTACGAGTGTTAGAAGTTTTCGGAAGAAAATAAATTTTTCCGAGAAAAACGCTAAAACATTATTCATAAAATGCAGAAAACGCTATTAAATGTACTTTTTTGTGAATTTTGAATTACGTCATAGCTTTTATTTGAGAAGGAGACATGAAATCTCTAATAAAAGTTTTTTCGGGAGAAAAACAAAAAAACATTATTCATGCTAAAACGCAATTTCGTTTTTTCGACTTTTCGAAGAACGACATAACGTTTATTCGGGAAACGGGAAAGGAGGATCGGTAGCTAATCGGATTTCCAAAAATACAAAGTCGATTTTTCAGCTAACCGAGTGATTTACGAAAACGTAACCGAAAAAGTTAGAAAAATTAACTAAAAAAATGAGAAACCAAATTAATTTTGGTCTAACTAAGCCTAAAATTTAAATAGCTTAGTTAGGAATTAAAAAGGGTTAGGCTAATGGGCTAGTTAATTTACTAGCCTAAGTATTAATTTAATTAATTGAGCCCATGTATAGAATTATTATGGCCCAAAGCAAGGTGTAATAAAAGTGGTGGGCTAGTCTATGGGGAAGCCCAAACTAATTAATATAGTAAGCCCAAAATTTGGTTAAAAATGGAGCCCAAACCAAGCCCAATTGAGAAAGTCAAAATTGGGTCAAAGTATTGGAAGATTAAGATGATAAATGAATTAAAAAAAATGAGGGCTAAAGAAGAGAGGGAATATCCGGATGGCTAAAGGAATAAAGGGGGCATGTGTCACTTAAAATTAATTTTGCACATGGGATAAGATGATGAAAAGCAATGAGGGACAAGGATGTGGGAGATGGGGGAACCAAGCTTCCTTCCATGTTAAGTTAAGGGGGACAGAGAGATGGAAACCTTCCATTTATGGAAAGTTTTGAGTAAGAGGAGGCAAAGCATTTAAGGCATGTTTCCTTTACCAAATTGTTTCATGCCAAACAAACCCTTAAGCACTTATTTTGTTCTCTAACCCCTCATGAGTTAGTTAACCATTAGAAGCATGCTTGACTTAGTTGTAAGAGAATTCTTTTAGTCATCTAACACTTGGCCAATTCCCATTTCATTTCATTTTGGAAATCAAAAAGCTTGAGAGCTAGAAGATAAAAGAAGGAAAGAAAAAGAGATAAAGCAAGAGTATAGAGAGAGAGAGAGAGCACGGTTCAAAGGGGAGAAGGAGAAGGAGCAAGCAAGCTTTGATCATCAAGCCCAAGTAAATAGGAAGAAGAACCAAGAAGAAGGTAAGCTTAAAACTCAATTCTTCATCCATCTCTTTCTAAGTTTTGATTAATTAATCTTTAATAATTGGTGGCGGTTATTGTTTATGGGGATCATGATGGATCCGAAAGTGATAAGGAGGGTATGATGATGGTGGTATGATTAAACCATGTAATGATGTAAGAAAATGAACCTAAGCATAAAGGATGAATAATGGACAAGTAGTGAACTGTTAAGGGGCTGTTTTGGAGGCCTTTTGTTGTGATGTCCCAAATCCAAAAATTAAGTTCTAGGGTGTTATGTTGTGCTCTGATGAGTTACGAACATCACCCAATTGGAACGGAAGTAAAAGCTTGTGTAACGAAGTCATGGTGATTTTTCTCGTAAAACTAGTTGAAAGCTAAAAAAACGTAGTGCGACCCCTGATTTTCGAACAGAATTCTGTTCCGATTGAGTTGCTGGAAAAATTTTCTATTTTGGGGGGTTATGTAGTACGTTGAATAAGGAGTCCGTAGACGTAAGAATGACCTCATTCCGAGTTCGGAGGTGAGAGTTATGCCCTTCGGAAGGAGGCTAGTCAAATCTGCCAAAAACAGAAAGTTAGTCGTTGGAGGTTTTTGGGGCCACTGTTTCGGCCTGAATATGAGTCTGGAAACCCGAGGGGATTTGTAGTAGATGTTACAAGGAAGAAAATGACGTGAGAATGGACGAATTCCGAGTTCAGACGACCAAGTTATGAAGTGCCAAAGTAGGTGCGGCAAAACAGTCCAATCTAGAAAATCAGATTCGGACCCGTCTCTTGTATGAATTTTCTGGACTTGTGTGTTCATAATTTGAAAATTGTTAAATCATAAAAGTTGTAGCCCCGGAGGTTATCTACGTGTGGGCACAAGAATTGCTCAAAAATGTTTTTAAACGAATTAGTTATGATTTTTCTAGTGAGAGAGGGTAAAAATGGCCAGATTTCGTAACAATCCGACCTTGGTTGTAAAAAGTAAAAATCTGTTATGATTGAAGAAAGACCTTGAACAAAAACGAATGAGTAGCGAAGGAGATATGATAAAAACTAAAACAATGTTTTTGTTTAAGTAAAAGTGTGAAAACGAGTTTTAAAGCTCGGATTGAGATGAAATTTTTGGTAATGGTATATTTTGACGTATAATAGCGTATTTAACGTAAGAAAGAGATTGTTCAATATTTTAAGACTTTTTGGACATAATTTCGAATATTGTAGATTATTGAAAAAGTAAACATGAATATTAAATTATAATTACGGGAAGTAATTGATTAAAGTAAAATAACATAAGGGGGTGTTATGTGGGTCGTGTCGTTTCCGAACGCCGCGACGCCGAGAGACATTTTTGAAGTTAGGTCGCGTTATTTAAATTATAAAATGCGAGCAACATAAAATAAGAAATAAAGTAACGTAAACCAATATATGAAGTCTTTTTGTGGCTAATTGGTATTTTCTCGTTAATTAAATTGTGTAGGATATTTGAAAGATGAGTTATCATAACTTTGCAAGGAACGCTTAAGGCAAGTTCTTTCAGTAACTTGTTGAATTATTTGAACATGTCGATATACAAGATTTGATTGCTCAATTATGCGTCAATCTTTCATTGTTATGTGAATTACTTGTGAGCATGATAAAGTGTGCACGTTGTGCAACTGTGTGATTATACTGTTCTATGTGGAGGTTGAAATTCTGTAAATATACAGTATTTGATGCATATAAAAATGATTACTATGAGATGTATGAAGCATATGTAGACGCATTGCATAAGATTTATGATACATGTGTAAAATACATAGCATGAAGAACATGATGCATGAATAAAATGCAAGTATGTATGCTATGTGAAGCATGAAATGTGAAAACGGTTAAGAATTGTTGGGCCGTCTTGCTCAACCTTGCAAAATATAAAATTTGCAAATGAAAGTTGATTTATCAGAGGATTATAGCAACGAAGGTTCGATATGCGACATGGTTAGAAAAGATGAGTCGTTTCAATAAGTTTAGCTTGTACCACGTCGGTGCTACTTGTTGTAATATGATTTAAATAAGTTGTACCAAGTTTGATATATTCAATAAATAGATATTGAATAAAAGAATTCGTTTTGAATACGAGATGTAACATTACACTTTGTAAAGTAGATTAATATAATGACAATGATGTATAGTGAGTATATAGTTGTTGAATTACGACGCGAATATTCAGGAAATGATTACAGTCAAATGTTGAACTTTACGTTCAAATATGATATTTCGAAATGGATCTTTGAATTATACGATCCTTAATATATGTATAAATGCTAAAGGTTGCGAATTCTGGAATTGAGAAAAGATTGAAATAGTTAAGTTTTAATATTTATATTGATATTAACTGTTATGTATAGTAAGAATAAAGTTGGATTGTGATGAAAATTCAGCATATGAAAGAGTTATAAAAAAGTTTAAATTTATACGCATTTTATCAATTATAATATCGATTAGTGTTGTAAAGCTAGAATGAGAATGTATTTTTAACGCACAAAGTCGAGTGGAAATAGTCCTGATTTTGGGGGCGTTACAATAAATACATAAAAAGAATTATTCCTCATTTCATTAATAATAATCTTTTAAAAAAAATTGGGTATTACAGATTCTCTAGCAACCTTCCGACAAATATTGGAGTTTAAGGAAGAAACTGGATTAAATGAAAAGATAACAAGTTTTGGCTTTGATACCAAATGTTATAAAACAAGGTGGAAATAATTAATAAAGAGTACTTATCCCCACAGAGAATATTTAGAAAAACATAACACACAAATAAAGCACATAGCTTTAATCCTAAATCAATAATATATTTAACTCTAAATAAACTTGAGGGGATTACATTACTTGCATAGAAAACCTAAGACTTGGGAGACCAAGTAAAAGTCCAATCAAGGAAATATTTCTAGTGGAAATAAAGACCTAATTAATACCTAGTATAACTACTCCCTACAATTAATAAAATACTAATTAAGATCTGTTATAATTAGAAGATTTACTAATTAATGCGTACTATAATTAAAATATATATATTAATTACAATATATTTATCTCTAAACAACAATTCACAATAATTAAAAATAATCTTTAATCCTCTTGGGCTGTTCCACAACACGTTTTCATAGTGTCATAGATATTCAAACAGAATTGAGCAAGTCTCCAAAAACTCGTTCATAAAATACAATCACAAGTATGATTGTTTTCATTTAACAGACCAAAAGACTATGGAATAAAAAGTAGACATGAAAGGGTTTACCAGAAGGGCCTGACTCTCCAGATCAATGTTGTCTAGAAATATTCGTCTATGAAACCTTTGCTGCTCCACTTGTGGATTTTTGGCCAAAACCTTGCGCATATCAGCTACAATATTCTGCTCAGAGAATAAAAGATGCCCCAATAGTTCATTACATGAAAGAAACAAAAGACCGTTTATGGCTGCAAAAGTTTCATTTGACAAGGAAATAAATTGAGATTGGAACGCATATTTATCTTATTGACATCCAAGTGACTAATAGCAAGGTGGGTTTTGATGCGCCAGTGAGTTTTTTGGCTAAGATTCCTCACTACATTCACTGTAAATTTGTGGTTTGGAATGTGAACTGCTTCACGATCATCACTTCTTATAATTGTTGGTGACCACCAGCCCATATGCTGAAACAACATAATAGTAACTAGGTGATAGCACGAACACATGGTAGTTTCAAATCCAATTTATTTAGCAAAAGAGCAAAAAGGACCAAGTTGTTAGATCACATAAAGGTATGAACATCTGCAAATTATTGAATAAATGATAAGCATGCATTGGCATATTATCTTCTATCACTCCTCTATAATCCCTTTTATATAACTTTAGTCAAGGGCATTAAGACGGTGACTACAAACCTCAACTGTACCAGAGACTTCATAGCCCCCAATTTTAGTCTGAATCCATTCATTCAAAACAAATGGTCTTGTTGCGTGGATCATCACACTTGAAAGGAAATTTGTGAAAATCTGAGTAATTCAGAGAAATATATCATATTTCAGTAAATTGTATGCTTAATTCAAACGAAGCTGGAGGAATATTATATCTTGATCATTTAGATAATAGCAGCAATTTAGTGTTGGCATTTACAACCTTTTCTTGAATCGGCTATGTAGTTTAAGCAAAAATCCAAAAATTAAGGTGGTCTGTACCTCACGACCAGCAAGAGTGAGCAACACCGTTCCAAGACCCCCAGCAGTGAGCCAT
This sequence comes from Panax notoginseng, assembly GCA_016801055.1. Classification (NCBI taxonomy): domain Eukaryota; kingdom Viridiplantae; phylum Streptophyta; class Magnoliopsida; order Apiales; family Araliaceae; genus Panax; species Panax notoginseng. The sequence goes on from CM029012.1 coordinate 41,154,266, forward strand.
TTCTGGGTAGAGAAGCCCAGTAACTCCATGAACAATGAAACAGCAGCAACCCATACTGCAGTATAAACAGCTTTCCCGGCAAATTTGACACCCATCTGAAAAGAGAGAACATAATTCAGGAATAAGATCTATTTTTGGTGCTCATGCAGTGCAAATGAAACAAGGTATGTGACAAAGCTCTTTAAAGGCGGTCAACAAATGTAATACGCAAAAGCCTGGTAATAGAATATATAATTAAGATCATAAGATAAAAAACAGCATAAATAAACAATCAAAAATGTATATGACACACGTCCTAAGATGTATGGTTTAACTAGACCAAGAGGCTTTCTTAACTCATTGAAGTTAAACATAAAGGAATCTTCTAAGCTACATGATGAAAGACAAATTTAGGATGAATAATTAATGAAAAAAAAACTGATTTAAACTCCACGTTTAAACCACTACGATCTCTCAAATGTATCAACTTCGCGTATCAACACCAAGATGCATAAAATACCTCTATGGTGTAAATAAAATAATCAACTTCAATATCAATAGTATATAGTCTAAAAAACTTGTGAGGATTACATCATTATTTAAAGAGACTCAAACCCCTAATTTTACTTGGGGAATAATAAAAGTACTAAACGACTAAAATACCCTTATTAATAATTCCTAATCACTAATTAATGTCATAAATCTCCACTAATAAATACAATACATAAATCACATCAACTACTTTTATATTAAACATAATAAAAACTTCAAATAATAAATATAAAAAATATCTTCTTTGTTCTTGACTTGGAGTCCCCATCATTCTCCTCTTGTTGGAAAAGGTCGAGTTTTTATAATATGATAAAATAGGCCTTTTGGAACACCTTTGACAACATCACGCGGAAAGACTCAAATTTTTTTGAAAAGATAATTGATGAGAACATCGCTTTTGTATTCAAAGATGTTGAAAAGAAGTTTTCTGGAACAACGAAGTTAATAATGTCAACTTGGATCGGATCAACTTTTTGAATCGTCCTTTCTTCGGTAATGAACTCAAAAGCAACTTCAAAAATTTTCTCAATTTGTTGCTCATACGCAATCTCTAGTTCGACTTTTTGAACTTCAAGAATTTTCATGGACACGTCACAACTGTCTATAGCCCCAAAATTGGGAATATCCTCTTTTTATTTCTCTTGCTCTGCTTGAATATGTGCCCACAAGTCAATAAGGCCTTCTTTTATAGAAGAGAAGTCATCTTTTATAAAAGATATGTTATCTTTTATAGAAGAACATATAACCATTTCATGTGTAACCTTTTGAAGTTCTTTTGCTTTAACTTGTTGATGTTTTCTTACTTCAGCTTTTCTTTATTCATCTTGATATCGCCACTGCAATTTTTCAAGATAATCTTGTGCATCAACCATATCCCATCTAAGTTCTTCGTGCTTAGGTTTCAAATATTTATGACCACATGTATTAATAAGGTAGTATATTCGGTCACTTTTATACTCAAAAAACCAAATATACTCTTTTGCTTAGGCAATCAATTCTTTAGTGGCTTGAGACATTGGGTGTTTGAGACAATGGGTTATCAAATAAGTAAATAAAACTTTTTTTTCTTTTCTTTTTTTGACAACTTAAGGGTCTAACTGAAAAGAAAATAGAAAGCAGGGGCTAAGTATGAATGTAGAAAGTGTACGGGTTGATTTAAAATGATAAAAGGGTACAAGTGAAAAGTATATAAACTATGGACTAAAACTGAAATACTAGATGAAACTATGTTGGAGCAAACTGTTATTTAGATAAGATATTTATAAGTTAGAGATTAGGGTTACCACTCATATCATATTAGACGACAGCAAAACATGGCAACAATTTCTCTCTCTTCTACCTTTCTTCTTTTTTAAGCAGTAACTCCATCCAGCCCAACGATGAATAGTAACTCCGTCCAACGATGAACAATTTTATTTTATTTTTTAAACCCCAAGATCTTCCAAAAATTAAGAAACTGATGAAGAAACCTTAAGCTTTGATACCAAAAATAATGCAGGACAAATTGAGGATGAAGAATAAATGGAAAATAAACTAGGATTTAAATTCCACGTTTAAACCACTAGGATCTCTCAAGTGTATCAACTCCACGTATCAACACCAAGATGGATAAAATACATCTACGGTATGAATTAAATAATCAATTTCAATATCCATAGTATGCAGTCTACAAAAATTGTGAGGATTACATCACTATTTAAAGAGACTCAAACCCTTAATTTTACTTGAGGAATAATAAAAGTACTAAACGACTAAAATACCCTTATTAATAATTCATAATCACTAGTTAATGTCCTAAATCTTCACTAATAAATAAAATACATAAATCACATCAACTATTTTTATATTAAACATAATGAAAACTCCAAATAATAAATATAAAAAATCTTTTTTATTCTTGACTTGGAGTCCCCATCACTACAGAAACTTCACGGACACAGGTTGTGACACAAAAATGCATATTAACCAATATGATACACCCATCCACATCAACTGACTATGAAAAGGGAATGCATAACCATGCACAGTACTCTAAATTTCTGCAGATATTATATAAGTTAAAAAGTTCTAATTGACTGTATAGGCCCTCTTTATATCTAATTCGAAGCACACATTTCACAGTTCACACTTGCATGCAAGAGCTTTTAAATGAATACTACTAAAAAAAAGAAAAAATGCATAATTGAAAAGGATTGAATAATGCTGAAGGAAAGATGACATACATCTCTTTCATCACTAGAATCTTTAGTCTCCGCAAAGAATTTTTGCATTTGTTGAATCAAGCTGCCAAAACAGAATATGACCATGTTTAAATATCACAATTTATAACTCTATTTCATATCTAACAGGCGTGATGGTTTAAACAACTGGCTACTCACAACCACAAAAAAGTACAGATAGAGTATTAAGTATTAACTTCAGTGTCCACACACACACAAGCCTAATAAAAGAATCAAGTAATACTTTTAAGATATGAATCCGCCTTAGCCTTAGTTTATCTGCAGCAAAAACATGCCAACAGGAAAAGGCAGAAATGTATCCTGAGACAAGAAGTTGTCAAACACATCAAAATTTACATGCTTCAATTACATATTGCTTAGAAGAATCCAATGAACAATTCATCAATAAGCCAGCAAAATGTTAAACCGGCATTCAACTAACTGAATCAACAACTAATCCCCTCCCCCTCCCCCTCCCCCCCACAACAAAAGGGGGGGGGAGGGGGGGAGGAAGAGTTCTATTTGATTACCTTGATAAACAATAGGCAAACGCCAGCACTGTAGATAATGATAGCACAAAATTTAGAAGTCTTTGCTTGACGGCCTGGCTTGATTCTGAAGGTAGAATAACTGGGTCCAGTACTCTGGAAAATTCCTAAAAGTTAGTACTGGAAGAGGGGCTGGTGAAAATGTCTAGTAAAATAGAACTCTAGCTCCTTGCAACTTAGAAAGATCATGTTACCTAACCTGCAGATAAGTCCTGCGCCAGACCATAGCAGCAAAGGTTGAAGATATGAAGTCAAAACATAGTGTGTGCTACTCTTTTTCCAACTACCATCGTTTTTCTGCATGAATTAGTTAAGGAGAGTATCAGTCACTTAAGGCATTAGTAATTTGTGAGACAAACTAGATCAAAAAGCTGAATGAAACAAAAGGCAAACCTGGAGTAAAAGGATTCTGCACAGGCGCACAAATGGCCCAAGACCCCATGCAGCAAAAACAATAATACCAACTGCTGGAACTAACTTTAGTACAACAGGGCTTCTATGGAAGGCATTGTATGACCTAAATCATATCGATTATAGAATTGCATAGGGATTATATTTCTGCAATTGGAGGAGCAAAAAGGGGTATCTTGTCATCCTTGTCAGATACCTCTGTACCCCTTAAATACATAATAAACAAATAACTCAAAAGAAGAAAAGGCAACAAAATATACAATATGTAATCAAAAAGTTTTGTCTCAGTTGTATCAAGAGGTATTTGTCAACATCAAAAACAATCTGTAGCATGCTGATTATCCAAAAATAGTAGTTAACAAGACAAACTTTCTAATTGGAACTACATATCCAAGCACCAGTTCCTACTACTTCCTACTTCCAATTTTATACATAGAGTTGAACACTAGCAATTTAAATTATGATGTAAGAGAATTTGAAGTTTGCAATGTTGAATGTTTTTCCATAACATCTCACAATCCCTATAAAGAATCCAAAAATTGATTTCAATATAAACAAAGACCAAACATGAAAAAGAAAGACCAGGCAACCCACATACAAGTTATAACACAATCAATGCGAAAACCAGATTTATTGAATAAAAATATCAGACTGTTAGGATGGAATATGACGTTGAGAGTGAACTTATATAGTAAGGGAAAGTAAGATAGGAAAGAAAGACAAAAAAACAAGGCTAAACTCAATCTAAGAATCTAAAGCATAACAAATGTAAGATGCAAAATATTATTGGTGGCAAATTGAGTACTCCCCGTAAGATGGTGAAGTTACCAATCACTAATAGTTGGAATATACTTAAAACACATGAGCCTTGTTGTGTGATTGGAAAGAAAAATGTATAAGGTTTTCTTGATTACACGTTCTATTTGTCCTAAAACATGTATGTGAGCTAATGAGGTTTATTAGTTATTTTAATGATGTTCTAAGAGGGAATGCAATCATCTCAAGGTAGTATTCCTTTATATACTTCACAACTATACAAGATCATCCTCATCTTGGTGCGCAGCAGCGCCAACTATGACAAATCCACCAATCCACATGTGATGTGTGAACAACGACTATTGTGTACCATAGTCAGTAGCTAGATACGGATAAGGGGGCCCCTGCTGCCCCATTGACTAAGAGAGGGGCGGGCACAGCAGCTACATGGACCCCTTCCTTTCTGTTGTTGTTGGTGCTTTCCCGGGCCGAGCCGGAATTCTTTATTATAAAGGCAGGCAAAGCTCGAAGGCTGCTATTCGAATAGGTCCTAGTTTCACTCTTTCTTTTTCCACTTTACATGAAAAGACGTGTTGGCAAGGAAGGTCCCAAGTGATAGATGCTTAGTTCCCTTTATCTTTAGTAGACTGTTTTACTGACAGAAGGGGAGAGGGGAAAAGAAAACTCATTGAAGAAAAAAAGGTGCCTATGATCATAGGTTATAGCTTTAACTAGTTAAGACTTGTGATAATAACTAGTAAAAGATCCAAGACGTGTAAACTGAGAAATGAAGTACACCTAGCCCTAGTGGCTGCTATAAACATCCTTTTTACCCTACGCCGGGCATCCTCTTAATTCTTGCAAGCTCGCAATATCCTAGGGGATCCACTCAATCTCAAACAAGTACATTTATACATACTCAGTTGGAATTTAGGAAAACCCAAAATTGAATCAACGTACTTCCATGACATAGCCATAAACCCCAATCAACTTAAATTGCAATACCCTATGAATAATGAAACCAAAATGATATATACTTACATCCGTGTCATACTTAAATTTAGGTTCCACGATGCTGAGAAATAAGTGTAACATGGTATGCATACTTTTTAGATAACCTCCATTAGTTTGACATTATAGCTTATGATATTGATGACGTTGATGATGATAGGTATAATTAAAGCTATCCTTCTACCACAACTCCTAGCCGAGGTAAAGGGCTATCCATTTTGTGGGTTAGGCGCAACCACCAATTTTAACTAGAGTTATCAGGGACGTTCCTTGATCTAGCGAATCGCGTCTGGATACTTGTTTACCCAAAACTCTTACATACCAATACTCTAAATCAGCTTACCGAAAAATTCCTTGGTTGTTTTACCTAACTTAGTATTGGATGTTCAACATCACGTGCACTAAATTATTTATAAAACAATCAACTTGTTGATTCAATTAAAATTCTTTTTATAAAAGTTAAGTTAATTACATTTAAATTCTAAGAGAATTCCTAACTATAAACACTCTATGTAGAGTACCACGTGCCCATATTGGTTCCACGAGCAAAAACGAACCGCGTTCCAGGTTTAACATTCTTAATATAATGAAGTATGTATGATTTCTCACCTACCTTTAAACATAGAATTTTCTCGCCTCACTTCTAAAAAAATGTATGATTTCTCATATGTATCACATGTAGGCAAATATGGAATGATGACAAGGTAAGTGTTACTTGCCAAAAAGAATATTTAAATTACAAGTCTAAGACAATTCTAGATTAGGCACAGCTGGGGGATGTAAACTTAAGTTTCTACTTTCCACCTTTTATCTTTTTTAACATTGGAAAGCAGAATGATCAACAATACATGTGACAAATTAGAGATGGATGCATGCATATTCACATATATTTTACATTATAGAATACTGCCTCGGTAGTTCAATGATAATTTGAATCACCAAATACAAGTACTAAGTCTCAGCAACATGCAAACAGCCAAGTAACATGCAATTATTCAGAGCATGTATTACATCGGTAAACACATCTAGTTAAGGAACAAAATTGATCAGAAAAGCAATGAAACTTGTAAATATTACCTTGTCAACACTGTTGCAGCTGTTTTTAGAACAGGAATTTCATTTCCTCCAATTGGTGTAAAAACAGACCGGCACATGAAAAATTTACATTTAGAAGATACAGGACTTAGCTGCCGACGTACGGAATTTACCAGATGGAGACTCCAAGCATCCTGCCACTGAAGATGTAATAGAATATAATCCAAATGCTGTACATTTAACTTGAAAGAATTGGTATAAAGTTTATCGATCACACACACATATGCACATACTGTCGTGTTAACAAAGAAGATTAATCTGACACAGAAATATGTTGTAAAACCAAATAATACATAACAATATTAGCTTTATCATAAATAACTTTAAGATAAGTAGGAGAAACAATATTGTCTAGAGTAGAAATTGTGACAACCCGGAAATTCGGATTGTCCAGAATTTAAGTTTAAAGAATTAGTTATTAATAAAATGAATTTGTATTAATACTATTATGTTCTATGTGTTTATTAATCGTTCTATAACCTAGAATGATTATTAATCGGGAGGATTCTTGCTATGAGCTAGATTGAACGAGTAAGAATTTTCAAGACGAAAATGAAATTTTTCCGGGAACAAAATATTTTTCGGGGAAAAAGACGAAATAGGCACTATTCATCCGTTTCTGCTCGGAGATTTATTTTGAAATTCCGAGAAGTTATAGATTACGTTTAATTCTGAGACGTGATGGAATATTCAATAATATTTCAGTTATAGCAAAAACAAAGTTTTCGCCTGCGGACTCAAAACCTAAGGGTTTAGAAAAGTGAGTTCCGAAAATGTTATGATCGCGTATAGACCTGGCAATATAAGTAGTTAACTGTTTGGTCAAACCATATTAACTGAACCATATAGGTCGGTTAACCATTTTTATTTATTCAGGTCGGTTATGGTTTGGACCCATATTTATTCAGGTCGGTTATGGTTCTGAACCAGTTAACCATTTTTCGACCCATATTTATATAACACTTTTTAATTTAAATTGTGCACTTTATTTCCTAATTTATTTCTCCGTTGAGTGTTATACTATTATACTGTTATACAATAATACACCCCACTACCCCACCCCCATTCCACCACACCCCACCCCCACCCCCACCCCACCCCACCCCCACCCCCAACCCCAACCCCAACCCCACCGCAACCTCAACCTACCCCCAACCACACCCCCACCCCCACCCCAACCTCACCCATCACTCCACCCCACCCCACCCCACCCTACCCTACCCTACCCCCACCCCACACAACGCCACCCTACCCCCACCAAACTCCACCCCACCCTACCCCACCCACCCACCCACCCAACCCCTATCTTACCCCACCCACCCTACCCCACCCTAACCTACCCTACTCTACCCAACCCTACCCACGTACCCCCACCCCACCCACTACCCCACCCCACCTACTCTACCCTACCCCACCCATCCCCACACCCTACCCCTACCCCTACCCTACCCCCACCCACCACCCCACCTACCCTACCCCACCCCACCCACCCACCCACCCACCCACCCACCCACCCACTTCTATTCTACCCACCCACCTTACCCTAACCCACGCCCACTCCACCCCCTACCCACCTACGCTCACCCCAACCCCACCCACGCACCCACCCTACCCACTCACGCACCCTACCCTACCCTACCCACCCTCTCCACCCTATCCACCCACCCTACCCACCCTACCCACCCCTACCCACCCACCCACCCACCTTACCCACGCACCCACCCACCCACCCTATCCACCCACTCAACCCACCCTACCCGCCCACTCACCCTACCCACCCCTACTCCACCCACCCTACCCACCCACCCCACCCTATCCACCCACCCCCACCCCCACCCCCACCCCAACCCACCCACTCCCCCATCCCCACCCCACCCCACCCCCACCCCCACTAAAAAAAATAATATTATGTGATTATGTAAAAAAATAATATTATGTAAAAAATAATAATATTACCCCACCCTACCCCACTCCACCCCCTACCTCACCCACCCCACCCACGAAAAAAAATAATATTTTGTTACTGTTTTCACTCCTCTTTACTTATGATAGATTATATAATAAAATTATCTCAAGCACAAATTATAATTAAATACTATTATATTTTTGTTATTTATTTATGATACAATCACAATATAAAAAATATATAATATTATAACAACTAATACAAATAAATATTTACATGAAACATCTTAAAATGGTTAATATGGTTAATATGGTTTTTAACCATAATCATATGGTTCCAACTCACATTATCCATATTAAAAATGGTTAATATGGTTTTAGTTCTTAAATGGTTGGTTAACCATATTTTAAAAACCAAAACCAACTCATAATCATATTTTGCCAGGTCTAATCGCGTATAATAATTAGAGTTATTATGCGTGAGAAATACGAGTATAATACTAGTTATTATACGAGTATAGTACGAAGATTAGTACGACGTATAATACGAATATTGTACGAGTGATATACGAAGAGAATACGAGAATACGAGAATGGAATGCGTAGAATACGATTAGTCTTAATGGACTTTGAGTTCATGGACTTTGTAGAATCCAATTGGACTTGGATTATGTCAAGCCCAATGATTTATGAAATCAAACTCAAGTTAAGCCTAATAAGAATTAGGGTTAAGGCCCAAACCAAGAAAAGAAACCACCGATCGAACCGATGGGTAAAAACCATTGTGACAACCCATGGGATGACCCATGGGTATGTGGGCCGGCCACTTGGCCACCAAGTAAGGGTGGTGGCCAAGTTAACTTGGTGGCTAAGGGATGGAGGAGGTGGGAATAGTAAGGAGGTGGGGGGCGAAATGACTATTTTGCCCTTGCTTTGATTTTCTATAAATAGAAAGCTTAACTTTCATTTTCTAAGATTTTGGAAATCCTAGAACTTGAGAGAGAGAGAGAGAGAGAGAGAGCTCGGTTGGGAGAGGAGAAGGAAGAGATTGAGCATGAGTGCTCGGATCAAAAGTGATCGAGAAATAGAAAAGCTCGCAAATCGTCGGCTTTGTCTAACGGAAGAGGATTAAAGAAGAACGGTAATCCGAACACTAGTTCCTTCTAAATTTTCTTTAAGTGTTTATGTTCAAAAACATAACTTAATGAAGATAAGAAGTAGATGAAGTTAAGAATGATTTCATATGGTTGAAATCATGAGAAAATGAAGAAATAAGAATTAGAAATTTATTTTATGAATTTTTCAAGGAAGTATAAGATTCGTAAGGATTTTGAGCGATCCGAATGAATTTTATGAATAAGTAGGTGAAATAAGTAAGGAATGATGTTCTATAACATCAAATTCCAAGAAAAAGTGAAATCGTAATCCAAAATATCGATTAAAAATGAAGAACACGAAGAACGCGAAGAACACGTGAAGAACACGAAGAATGTTGTTGATGGACAAATTTAAAACCATCGTAGTGTAATTGTTGTTGATGGACAAGTTTAAAACCATCGCGTATAAGTTAGTTGCTTATTTGCTTGGTTAGGAACGTTAGAAACGTTCATGAAGAACGGATTAAAACGGAGCTATAACGAAGTTATGGCGAAATTTCGTAAAAGACGAACGAGAATTAGAAAGTTAGTAAATGAACCCGAATGTGTAGGGTTTCATAAGAATGTAAGAGAACGTATAAAATGTGAGTCGTGGACTCAACAACGAACGAATTCCGAGTTCGGATGACCGAATTACGGACGAACGAACGAAGAACGTTAAAAACGTTAAAATAAACGAAGAGTGAAGATTAAGCCAATTGAATGGCATGTTAACGGATTCAGAACGAAGTTCTGTTCGTGGGTAATCAAAGTACATAAGATAAGGAAGAGAATGGCTTTGGAACGACCTCGTTCCGAGTTATAATGAAGAACTTATGAGATCGTAAAGTACGTGTCTCAAAATTAATGAAAAACTTAGAAAAATTTTCTAGGTTTCATGCTCGGCGCCGCAGCGCGAGTCGTGCCTTAGAGGCCGGCGCCGCAGCGCGAGATCGGCCATAACCTTCTGGAGAGTGGCGCCGCAACGCGAGAGATAACAAAGGACTTGGCGCCGCAGCGCCACTCCGGGAAGAAAGGAGAGAGAAATAGGTCGCGCCGCAGCTCGAGAGGAAAGGAAGGGCACGGCGCCGCGCGCCGATGCAAGTCAATGCCCAGAAATGAGATTTTTAGTTCTCAGATACTGGGGGATGTGCAAGAAAGAAGTATGAACATATATTTCACGTAATGTAACACTTAAGTAAGTGTATTAAACCTTTAATGAAGGTTGAACAGAAAGATTAAACGAGATTAAAAGAAGGTGAACGCGAGTTACGTAACCGATGTCCGGGGACCGTAGTCGCGATGAACGAACGTGAGGGATTGCTATGATTGTGATTCCTTAGATGTTGAGTAATGAAGGTAATGAATAACATTCCGATGTTATGACATGGCATGGTAAGATGAACGTAAAGCGTATAGACGCTGTGAACGCAACGTTGTTGCGAAGAACGATCGGTCTTAGCATACAACGAACAGTATGGCTTTGACATTAAGACAGAATAATGAACATGGGGTTCATGGGATGGATAACAATTGAAAGCGATTAAAACCTTGAATAAAGGTTGAATGAGAGATTAAGAGACGAGCAACGTGAACGTTAAATACGTAGATGATCCTTGTGAATTGTATTCGCGTTGGACGAACGTTCTAAGTATACCCTGGTTGTATGACATAGACGTTGATGAAGGTAGTAAGTAAGATACGAATGGTATCAAGAGAGCCGTAACGAACGGTAATAAGATTACTGAAAGCCGAATATAAGTCGGATGAAAATGATAGAATGAAAAGTAAGCGCTGAACACTTTAACCAGCGTAAGGGTTGAGTGTAAGCGAGTGTTAAACGGGCAGAACCTACACTCCGTGTATGGTTTAACCGTAATGTAATGAAGACTAAGTTTATCCGTGAACGGTGAAGAAATTAAGTTAAAGATAATAACGTGTAACGTTAAGAAGCCGAGTTAATAAGTATAACTTGGACAACGTTCCGAGTTGAATGAACCGGACGTTGTAAGGTATGAATAAGTTCATATGAAATGTTTAACGCTATGTTCTCATAGTATTGACATCGAATGATCGTTCCGAGTGTACAAAAGATTGTATAACTTAGACGATAAAGAATGATTCCTGAGGTATGACATTTAGTTGCCAGAAAGCCGTAAGGAAGAAGAAGTTGACTCAACGAACATTATGGTTTAATGGTTCGTCTAAGTTAAGAGAAGTTAGGTTGTGGTACAAACGTAACTTTGATAGTTGACATATGGGAGTTGGGCTAAACAATTCCTTCAGAGAGCGAAGGTATATACGAAACTGGCAACCGATCTAACTCACTGTGATGGCAGTGTAGATGAGACGGGAACTTGTTTGTTGGTTGTTTGTGGGAAACCACTCATAGTACCATATGGACTACTAGCAGAGAAGCGATGTGTACTGAGTCCTAAGAGAAGTATAAGAAGAAGATAAGAATGTAAATCATCAAAGATGATAAATGTATGAATAAGACATCTCAGTATGTCATAAAGCCGTAATCTGGTAATGAAAGTTAGTCGCGTAAGCTTAAATTACAAGAACGCGAACCTTAAGAAGTAAAGTTAAGTAAACCAATGCGTAAGTCAAGTATCTGACTAATTGGTGTACGTGTTATTTTCTTATGTGCTACATAGGAATGGGAATGAGCAGTTCAGCGTAAGCTGTAGCTGTGCGTAAGACAAGTTTCCTAACTTCATTCATATTTTAAATGAATGCTAGTTTCTAAAACTTCTCAGATGTTGAACTTGAGAAGTTCTGTCTATGTGCGAATGTGCGATATTTGTACAAGGTGGTAGAATATATAAGGCCTTGTGTCACAATGTGAACACTTCGGTGTTTCTATGAAATGAACTGTTTCGTGATCAAACTGTTCAATTCAAGTATGCTCGGTTTATTCATGAACCGTTATTGTTAAGTCTGTGCTGATAATTCTAGCTAGACAGAATGTATATGAAAAAGGTAGAAAAATGAAAGTATTTCAAAGTGAAAGTGAGTATGGTTTTAAGATGATAGGAATCGAGATTATTCCTATTATTCAAGCTGCTTCATAACCTTTGCTCGGTTATTGAAGTTCTAAAGAAATGTTTAAATTCTGAACTTGTTTGTTCAAACTGTGATGACTTGTTAGGCAATTGAATGCTCACACTTGCTTTAAATGAAAAACATTTTCAACGAACGATGTTAGAAAGAACTTAAGGATCCGTAAAGATCAAGCTAAGCGGTATCCAGACGAAGTGTCATTCAGTATGTGAATGTGTGTGAAGATCAAGTGAAGACTTGTAATGTAGAAAGATAAATTAAACTATAGACTAGTTTAATGAACTGTATGTATCCTTGGTGGCGGATAAAAGTCACACTTGTAAGATGAAAGGAATAATGTAATTATCATTATTTGTAATGAGAAGGGTTATAAGGTTTCGAGAACCTGGGAATTGAGAATGTATGTTGTTATATTTCAATATATAATGATGTATGATTGGTAAGAAGTGAGACCGTGACGTACGGAGTCCGGGTGTGAAGATAGACCGGATTCGGGGCATTACAGAAATCATGTAGTTAAATATCATATTTTTCTTATGTAATTTTGATGAAAATATTCAGCCTAAGGTTAATTAAATTAGTAATCTACCAGAAAGCCAAACTGGAGGTGAAGCACATCTGACATCTTAAAACATAATAGCGAACAAGACAATGGTAGTAACTAGTATCTGAGACAGAGACAACAGGTACATATGCAGTTGATAGAAAAAAGCACAAAGTAGCCTATAAATTACAAGGTGGAAAGAATTTCAGAAGGAGAAAAAGGAGAAGAAGAATAAATAAGACACTGAACCAACTAGAAGCATACCGAAGCATGGGACGAAAGAGTAATGCTGAACAAATGTAGGTGGCCCTTTTCAATTGCTCCCTACAATAAACCAAGGAAGAAGAGTGGTGATAACTAATAAGCTAAAGCAGAAAGGTAATGGCAAAAAATTTATGGTTAGAAGAGGCAAACCATGCACCTTATAATGGCTTTTATGTCCATTATAATTATGAGTTCCCATTTCACAGGAGAATAGCAGGGAACCAGCTGAAACCATTATTAGAAAAAGATTGGAGATCACACAACGGGCACAATGCCAATATGCACATCAAAATGCAGTTAGCGCTTAGATCCTATACTGCAAAATAAGGAGAGCAGAGCATCTAGGTTATACCTACCACACCACATAGCATTAGTCAAAAAGGAAAAAAAAATCAGAGTTAGTAAACTAAAGCAAGTAACCCAACAACTCGAAACCCATATGCTAAACTTTGCAAACTAAACAATGTGGTAATTAACATAAACAGAAAGTTTAGCGGAGGTTAAAAGAAAAGCTATCACCCTATGTAGCTTAATTTTATCATATTGCCAAAGACAAGTAAAGTTAAAGTCATAAAATTGAAATTTTTTATACACCACATGCGTGGTTTCTTGAGCCATTAAAGGTGTCCTTGCTTTTGTGGCCTCTCTTGCAAGTTGCAATCCTGATATTCATTAGAAATGTTGCTGAGGATTTCAATTCATGTTGTCAGCTTGATCATTATTAACTTATTAGCTATTACACGTCATTCCAAAATTATTCTTACAAACAGTTAAACTCCTCCAAACCACTTTCCCAATCAAACATTATCTCAACTAAATAAAATAAAATTTATCCAATACTAATAGAGGAAATCTAACATAAATACTATCATGTAAAAACTGTTGGAAACTGACACAATACTTGGTAGTAATTTAGATTATAAGATTTAAAGTTTCACATTAACACAAGACAATCATAACTACCCATATTTTGTACAAGATCCAAAAAAAAGCCTAAATACCAAAGTATTCTCTCAAACCTTATTCTCTCCCCTTCTCTTACCCAACAATTTCTACACATCCAAACAAAGCATATGAAAACAGAGTTCCATACAACCTAACATGCTAGCTCGAATTTTCATGCATCAAACACAAACTTAGAATTACCTACAACCTAGATTTAAATTAGCTAATTTGAATACTGAAATCGAACATAAAAAAAAAAGAAGCTAAAAATCGTCAAATTTACAAAAATGTACTTCAAATCATACCTCGACACATGCGTATTAAGAACATCAAAATGGTCCAATTCTCGAGTGCGTAATTGTGGAAATTGGTTTTGCGAAGAGAGAGAATAGCCACAGTGATAACTTGCGCTGGTAGGTGTTCGTTACCAAACTGTTGCGTGGTCTAATGGAATTGCAGTGTTTCGGATATTTTGGCAACTACGTGGTGGATTGGAATGGTGGCCCGCTAACGTGAGCCGAATATCCTTAATTTAACGTCACCGAGTCTCCTCTATAAATTTTATCCATATGTTTGAAATTGGAAACGTGTTATAAATGATCCAACTCAGTTGGTCGTTGGATTTTATTTTTATTTTTTGCTAAACCGGTAGTTGGGTTTGATCACGGGTTGGATTGAGCTAGTTTAGTCAATGGATCGGATCGGATCCGATCAAAACAAATCATTGTCCGATTATTAAACCTATCAAGTGTGATAATTAATTAATGATCTGATTATGTAATTGATCATTGCTCTGTCCCATAATCCATTTAATCTAATAATACAAATCATGATCCAAATAGATCTATTTCAAAAAAAATAGTTGTACAATTATATTAATTTATAAAATATTATTATTTATAAAATTATTTTAACTTATGAAATAATATCTTTTACTTGCTCACTTTTAGTTTTTTTTAAACTTTTTCTCACCAAAATTTTTCACTTTTTCTATCTAATTACTTGCTCACTAAAATAATATTATTATTTTAGCTGATGGTGCTTACAATGCAATTAGATCATTTCAATTCATATTCATCTTGCATTTGTTGAAACTTACTGATGTCTTATGTCGAAAATTGCAGCAAAATTCTCAAGATATTTTGAATGCTATGAATCTGGTGGAAATTACAGTGAATTCTCTTCAGAAATTAAGAGAAAACGGTTGGGAAAATTTTCTTTAAAAAAGTGATTTATTTTTGCAGAAAGCATGATATAGATATTCCTGGCATGGACGGTCAATTCAGTATAAGTTCTGTGACACCCCCAAATCCGGGTTCCTTCGAACCTCGGATCCGGTCCGCCACGATACTACTATCGTCAAATTATTTATATTTTTCATTCATAACTTAATGAATAAACTTTACTTATTACAATTTAGAATATAAATTCTTTTCATTACCAGGATCTACACAATGACCCCAAACTTTTACAAGTTTCACAACTTGGTAAGTTACTATTTTTGTTTTACATCACGTTCGATGTTATAAAAATATGCGGAATAATTTAAAAATTTTCAATCTTCTTCGAAAAATAATCTTTTATTGATAACTTAACTTGAATCAATTACAAATCCCTAAATCAAATTATTCTATGATTCACTCCATTCTATTTTCGTATAAACCTTTACATCTCGATTCGAATTTCTCTATGTATCATATAGTACAACTTTACAACTTAGCATGTATTACACGTCGTAAACTACTATCAAATATATCTACTAGAACCTATACCTGGTTTAAGAGCATATATTTATTTAAACAAATCAATCTCCTTTAATGTGATTGAACTTTATCAATCAAGTAGCACGTAACTTTACCGTGAGTCCTTAAACTGTAAAAGTGGTTATTTGCAAGGGTGAGCTCGACAACCCAACAATTCTAACAGTTTTCATGCAGCACATAGCATATAATAGCATATTCAGTTCATGGATTCATAATTAATTAGCATTTACTACGCATGTTACTTCTCACATAACAGGCATATAGGTTTATTTCATAAGCATATCATCAAAGATCAACTTTCACATTTCATACATATCTCATATGCATTTCATATATATCAACATTTTCATAGCATAATATAGCTCAACTAACAGTTTATCGAATTCATATAACAAATAGGAACTGAAAGACTTGCCTGATTCGTAGTTTATCAACTATGACTTAACTGCGTAAAGCTTATCTGCACTGCGTGTATTCCTACACAGTTATATAATCATGGATTCACATCCATTAGTAACATATCTCATGCACTTTTAATATAAGAACAATGTTACATTGTTTCCTAACTAGGTTTGTAAAACCTACATTTCACTTTCTCATCATACTCTTAGAATAGCTAGGTATGTCTAGGTATACCTTAACCACTCGTATATGACATCAACATTCATATATAGCTACCACACACTTGACTCACTAGGTGTTCAACACCTTTAAAACTCATATAGGTAAGTTCAAACGTACACATAAACGTTTAACTTAGTTATAATTCCATACCACATCACCTATCCTATATTTTCATAGCACAAATCAGATCACGAATTCATACAATGTATCATTGCTTTATATCTTAAAAACATTCCTTTGGACTTTAACAATTGAATGTCCTAATTATCATTCATCTCTATCACCTAGCATGCTTTCTACATTTTACATAGCATGTTGGTCATATATTGCAAATTAAAGTAATCATTGAAGCATGCCGTGAACTTCAGATTAAAAATAGAACTTATTCATAACTGCAGGATGGTGCGGCCGCGCCTGATTTGTACTAAGGAGACGTGCGGCCGCGCGGCTCCCAGTTTAAACCAGGGTTGAGCAAACACTTGCTTGCCCTAGCTTGCCCATCCTTATATACATAACATATATTAACATGTTAAGGGTCCTTTTGCATCTTTCAAGTTTAATCTAGGTCCCGTCTTGCATAATATGGTTCTAAGTTGGACATCTCAACAAATTAAGGTCATTTAAGTTTATGAAACCACAAAGTCCAACATGCTTGATTCTTAAAAATATAGGGTAGTCATATAACTCATATTAGACATGCTTGTGAGTATTCATATGACTAGCATGGTTTATCACTTGAAAACTTACTTTAAGACATGCATAGTTTATATTACGTCTATCTAGTTGTGTGCACATATCATTCATATTCAAAGGCATAAACGTCCTATCATGTTTGCACATATGGGTAATGTTTAAAGACCCAAAAATTACTAGTATGTCATCTTACAAGTTCAGAAGTTTAGACAACACAATGCTCATGAATAATGTTTTCAAAACGTCTAAGTTTCTTTTCTTCAAATCCATGTCATAACAACCTAATCATGCAAGGCAACTTCGAATCATGTCATATTTGTACATGTTTCTCTCTATGTCAAAATATAACCACTTCATGCTTTAATACTTAGTTTACAAAAGATAATGGAGTTTGCCTTTAAAATCATTTTATCATGAATGATGTAATATAGCACATATAATATAACTTTTAAAACTCTTATCCTATGTAACTAAGTCATGTTAACATCTTCTCAAGTTCAGAACCTACCTCATGTAGCATTCATGCACCTTAGTTCTAATATATCAAGTTTTTCTTGAAAACTTCTCTAATACAAGGTCTAACAATTTTGATCATGAACAACGACACTATAAACATCATATCATGCTCATTTATATTTGAACTCGATCATGTATATAAAGCACTAAGTTCAGAACTTGTAGAACATAAGCTTCCACAAGGTTTGTTTTCAAAATCTTTAAGTCTCCTTTCAAAACACATACTAAGTCATGTTAATGCTTTCTATTATGAACATGGAAATCTTATATGGCATATCTATTATCATGCATATTTATGTTTTATCACTTATAATAACATATTCTATCGTCGGGAGCACTATACTTGCGTATGTGCTCGCTCGACGCCCTCCGATCGCCTCCGAATACATAATAGTCACAAAGATGACTATTTTGACCCCTTCTAACGACCTCAAATTGAAAAACTTAATGAACAAAAGTTGTAGGTCTATTCTTCCTCGTTTCGGATCATCTTGAATCGCCTCAATCAGAGTTCGTATGAAAAAGTTATGACCGCGCCCAATTCCTTCATAGTCCTAGCACGCCCGTGCCACTTTGCTACGCCCAGCTGCGCGCACGCGCTCCTGGGCAGCGCGCCTGCACTTGGCCTTGCCTAGTTTACAGTTTCTATCATAACTTACTCATTTTAAGTTCGAATTAGTTGGTTTTCGATTTGTTGAACTCGTTAAACTCTTAGCTACTCATCTACAGAGTAATTATGACACTTCAAAAACATTAACTAACCCAAAGATTAATCCAAAACTCATATTCATACTAAATTTTTATATTTTTGAAAACTTTAGTGAATTCATTCACTACGAATTCGTTTCTCAACCAATTTGGTTCGTTTAACTTGTGTTCTTTTCGTTTCTCAGAGGGCTAACATAATCCATCATAAGTTTTACCATTTACAGAGGGACTTTGCTACTAATTTTGACTCCAAATCAAACCAAAGCAATATATTACTACCAAACCCAAACCCATTTCTTTAACATATTCTCATGAATTCAATTACTCTAAAATTGATTGTATAATCTATAAAAAGATTAGTCATACTCAAGAGTGCAAACATATAATCTATACCCAATTCATCTACTCAAAATCTAATCACAGAGAAGTATTTTGAGAGGATGTAAACTAACAATTGGAATTGGTTTGTCTACCTCTTGATTTCTTCATAATTAGAACAAAATGCTTGCCAAACTTCTTCTTCTTCTTCTTTTGATTCCATAGAATTTCCTTTCAATTCTCATAGAGAACCTCTCTCTCTATCTCTAATTATAACTTACAAAAATCTCAAGAATTTGTCTGAGAAGTGAAAAGTGTCCATTTATAGAGAAACCATGGACCAATTGTTGAGTTTTGCCCCAAGAATTAAACTAACGGGAAGAAGGATAAGCCATCAGTTAAGAGAGAGTTGGTGGAAAGTGGTTGCCAGCTTCCTCCTCATCCATTCTTATAGCAATGATTTAGTTTTTCGTTTATACGCAATAGAAGGGGATAGGCCAATGGCCTATTCACGTGAAATAGAGAAATGAGACTCTCTAATTGGGACAAAAGCTTAGAACTCAACATTTTAGCAACTTGACTCATCTAGTAAATTTTCCTAGCTCAATTTTGCTTCATTAAATTAAGTTATATGCACATATATACACATATATATGTACCTACCCACATATAAGAAGTATACTTATATTTTAAATATACACCAATACATAATATCATGTACCTCATTTACGTTAATCCAATAATATTTTAATTGGGCTAAGTATAATTCAATTGAGTATTCCCAACCCATTATTTCTTATCACACAAGGTTTTAGCATTATATTATAATATTAAATAATATAACTTAATTAACTAATATTAATTTCCATAATTAAATTCTCATTCAATTCATGATTCGTTATCTCAATCCATTCATGGACAGTTGGAACACCAATTATGATCCTTATTATAACATATTAGTTAATAATATACAATTCCTAAAGTTCATATTATAAACTCATCATGAACTGTCTACAAGCTGGCGCGACTGCTTAGGTCTCAGGCTTGAGAGTGGCGCGGTCGCGACACCTCAAGTTAGGACGCAGACATGTTATGCTTCAATCGAAATAAAACTTAATTCGCAAATCCTTTAACATACTCCATACATGCTATCTTACTATACTAACCAAAATCAATTTCCTTTATGATTTTACTGTATCAATTTCTACATTCTTCAATAACTTAGAGATTAAACTTTAAGTTCAACTCTCCTTTCTTTAATCTATACATTTAACCATATCCCAATATTAGTCAATAATTCTCTAACCAATATTTATCTAAAGATATATCGATTTTCTTCTCTCGCCAACAACGTACATATACACAAGTCCAAACATTGCACACATTGAGTCTTTAATGGTATTCAATATAGTACACTGAGTGGTTTCCCACAAACAACCAACAAATTAGTTTTCGTTTCGTCTACACTGCTTTCATAGTGAGTTAGATCGGTTACTAATTCGTATATATCTCCGCTCTCTGAAGGAATCATTTAGCCCAGCTTCTATACATCTACCATTAAAGGATATGATTGCACTGCCTTAGACTTGATACTTACTCGTACATACACTCAAGAAATTGGTGATTATCAAAGATAGTTTAATGTCACCAACTTATTATAATGAAATAATTTCACATAAATTATTTAATCATCAATAGATAAATTTTATCCATCTTCTTACTAATTCCTCTCTATAGTATATAATAAATATATAATAACGGAATATATTTATTAAACACCACATCACTTATCACATAGCTCACAATACCACATATGTCATAACACACTTAAATAATCTTGTTCGAACCCATCTCATGATTTAGGAATTTTACTTGCTAAATTCTTATTTTAATATTTTCTAAAAATTCAGGTTCTTACAAGTTCACGTTGTCGTAATTGTCAATAAAGAAACATAACAATTGAGCATCATTATCGTGTTGACCTATTTTATGGTGCAATATATTTCGAGTTGGTGGAATTGAATGATAGGTTCAGTGAAAGAACAAAGGAACTTCTTATTCTTAGCTCATCTTTGGGCCCTGTAGATGGTTTTAAGGCATTTAACATTGATAATATTTGCAAACTTGCAGAGAAGTTTTATCCTCGAGATTTCTCTAAACAAGAGTTGCATCGCTTGAGAAGCGAGCTGACAATTTATGAGTTTGATGTACCTCATGATGATATGCTTAAGAATGTTACTTCTCTTGCTGAGTTATGCCAGGGATTATTTAAAACAAAAAAATCAATGACATATCAAATGATTGATCGGCTATTTCATCTTGTTTTGACTTTGTCAATTTCCACAACAACTACAGAGAGATCATTTTTGTAAGACCCCAACTTTTTGCGAATAAAATTAAATTTTCTCTATTTATTATTTTGAAATAGTAAGGGGTTGATTTGATTAATGTGGTTAGTTATGGGTAAAATGTGCAAATATTTTAAATAAGCAAGTGGTTATAAAATAGTCATTGTTGTCAGGGAATATTTGTTTGGTTGTGGAATATTCTTGCTGTTGGGAAATATTCGTGCGATGGCACAGCCATTTGTGGGCCCCATAACGAAAAACTGTCGAATGAAGAAAACGACAAGTTTGAGTTTTTTAGAAATAACGGCGTAGTTGTTACCGTTAACACTGTTGGAATATCCGGTGGTTAAAGTACAGTAATACGCGTGGTTGCACAGTAGCACACGGTATTGCACAGCATTTTTAGATTATTGATTCTTACGTAAGAATACACTACTCAATAATTATTACAGTAATTACTGTTCAATATTTTATTTTATTGATTCAATAATTGCTACGTTGATATTTTACATTATTTTTGTTTTAATAATTGTTACTGCACAGTATTTCCCATTATCATATCAATAATTCATATTATTTGAATAATATTATTAGATAACATTATTGGCAATGTCTAAGGAATTTCTATCTAGGAAAGGGGTTTGTGTGACGCCCCCAAAATAGGTATACATCACCCATCTTGAGTCGCCAAATACATGGTACAAAATTCAAATACAACTTAATAATACAACTGTCGTGTAAAATACGACAAAACATAAACTGAGAGTTTTAAAACGAATATTGTCTTCTAGACAGTATTCAACTCAAATGGTGTCCTCAATACAATTATTATCACACTATTTCATACAATAGTAAGGACTACTAATGCTATCATCTGGACCGTCACTCCGTTTCCCGACTAGTCCCGGCTACGTTCTCATTTTCTGAAGAGGACAATGAAAGCAAAAGGGTGAGCTCAACTTGCCCAGTAAGAAATATTATGACTAAGATATTGCAGAATAATTTATCGTTAGCCTTCAACAGTGTTAAACTGATAAAATATAATAAATATCAAGTTTAACTGCAGCGAAACAAGCAATCCATTAGAAGAGTCAAGTAGAGAATAAAATCTACTATCTTCTATGATTTAAAAGGTTTTTCCATCACTGTTATCGCTGACACTCAGCTTAATAAATAATCCACATCATCCCTGCACTATGGTCAAGGAAATTCATTAGTATCACGGCCACAAATTATCCATACACTACGGGCCAAGGATATTCGTGTATTCATCAATGGTCATGATCATGCCAACATCTGTCCATCAATGCACTACGGGCCAATGAGGACTTTTACCACATTATTTGTAACATTACGGTCATGATTATATCGAATAATCACTGGTCATAATCATACCAAGTCCATCTATGCACTACAGGCCACAGATGACTTTCAACATAATATAAACATGATGATGATGACAATAATATAAGAATTCAATAAAACAAGTTCAAGGATAAATTTTTAAAGATTTATAATTTAATTTATCCATAAATCAATAACGTCCAAATTGTCAACATGATACTGTTTTGTGGAGTAAAATTCAAAAATAATATTGTACCAAAAATAATTTGGACCGAAAACGAATCAATTTTTATCATGAATAGTACTCTGGGTGAATAGTACTCGAGTGAATAGTATCCCGTGAATAGTACTTTGGGAATAGTAATCCCGTGAATAGTACTTCGGCATGAAAAAGTTAAAACTTATCAAGAATACTCATAATAATTTTTCTAAGAAAAGATACTGGATGAAGCGCAAATATCAAGGATATTCAACTAATTTCATGGAGTTTAGAAGCCAAAACTTTAACAATACGAGTATAAAATTCGAAATCTGAAACGAAATAATATTATTTACATACTACAGAGTATGGAAGAAAATATTATTTCAAGTAAATATTGAACAAAAATAACATCCCTTACCTTGAAAAGAAGAGTATTCCAACTGGTATAGCGGGGATATTCTTGAAAAAACTTTCACTATTTTCTACGCTCAAAACTTTCTAAAACTTTGATTATAGAAGAAGAATTCTATGATTCTGATGTGATTTTTAATTTTAACTTAAGCGCCTATTTATAGGAAAATGCTAGAACGCCATAGGAGACTAAAATAATAAAATATTATTATTATTATTATTCTCTACGCACCAACCAAGACCAATTCTACCACTCCACTCTTGAACCAAAATTCAGCACATGTTTTCCAATAAAAACAAAAGTGGGTCCCACCCATTTTAATAAAAATTATTTTATTTTCCAAAACTTCAGTAATTCATAATAAATAGCCCTTTTTCAAAAAAATACGAATTTTATGTCCATTCCACACGAAATCGAATTCTCTACAACTTTGCAGAAGAAATTTTTTTCAAATGCCAAATAGAAAATATCCGAATTCCATAAACGGACAATTTTCAACACCTCTTAAAATTCATAGCAAATCATACGTTAATTTTTAACGGTTCAAAATTTGTGGACATATACTCAACTTATATATGTATAACATATCCAAAAATCACAACGATTCAACGGTCGGATCAAAATTATAACATACGCAATAGAGCTTTAAGAACACCGATTTGATTATTTAATACTTCCAATCCTACAAAACACCTCAACATTAATTTTTTCATTTATATCCACATAAAAAATTATATTTTTTTATCATATAAATCAATAATTAATTATTCATAAATAATATTACAGAATCACAATTATAACAACCAAACCGTTCCTAGGAAAGAGGGGGCTTTCCAATAAGGATTTCTCCTTACTGGCGCGTAATTAGGTGACCAAACCTCTCCTTGACATAATTTTCTAGACATTGCCAATAATGCTATCTAATAATATTATTCAAATAATATGAATTATTGATCTGATAATAGAAAATACTGTGCAATGATAATTATTAAAACAACAATAATATAAAACATCAACGTAGTAATTATTGAATCAATAAAATAAAATATTGAACAGTAATTACTATAACAATTATTGGGTAGTGCCTTCTTACGTAAGAATCAATAATTCAAAAATATTGTGCAATACCGTGTGCTACTGTGTAACAACGCGTATTACTGTATTTTAACCATCAGGTATTTCAACAGTTAACAGTAAAACTTTCGCCGTTATTTTATAAAAAGATATTTTTATCGTTTTCTCAATCCGACAATAATTTCGTTGTGGGGTCCATCAATAATTGTGTCGTCATACGAATATTTCCTGTTAAAATGAATATTTCCCGACCAATCGAATATTATATAACAACTTGCGTACTTTGTAAAATTTATAAATATTCCCACAACTATAACATTATAAAAATGATATTTATAGAAAATTTATTTTTATTCATAAAAGTTGGGGTCTTACAGTTTGGTCATCTAATTACGCGCTAGTAAGGAGAAATCCTTATCGGAAAACCCCTTCTTTCCTGGGAACGACCTGGTTGTCATTATTGTGATTCTGTAATATTATTTGTGAATAATTAATTATTGATTTATATGACAAGAAAATATTTATTTTATGTGGATATAAATGAAGAAATTAATGCTGAGGTATTTTATCAGTATTTTATCGAAATGGAGGTATTAAAAATCATCTGTATGTGGTTTTCGGACATTTTCTATTTGAAATTTAGAAAAACTTTCATCTATAAAGTTGTATAGAATTAAATTTCCTATGAAATGGATATAAAATTCGTATTTTTATGATAAAAGGGCTATTTATTATGAATTATTGAAGTTTCTGAATATTGTTTAAATTTAAAATATTTTTGAAAATTTTCTAGAATGGGTGGGCCCCACTCTTGTCCTTGTTGGTGTGCTGAGAATTTTTTTTCAATAGTGGTGCGCGTGAATAGCAGTGGGTAAAGTCATCAGGTAGCAGGTTAAGTTTGCTTTAGAGTTCTAGCATTTTTCTATAAATAGGGTGCTTAGTTAGAATTAAAAATCACACCAGAATCAAAAGTTTTCTCTTTCTATAATATCGAACATATTTTTGTGAATATTTAGATACTTTGAGAGTTGCTATTCAGTACAAATTTTCTTCAACATTATATCCGATATTCCAGTTAGAAGTACTGTTCTTTTGAGGTAGGGGATGTTATTTTTTTTCGTAAATAATGTTATTTCTTTCAATATCATTATACCGAAATATTGGTATAAATTCTATTGTGAAATTTTTACCTTTTTATGTCGAGGTTACTATTCACGTATACGATACTATTCACGTATACAACGCTATTCACGAATACGGTACTATTCACGAGGTATAATTTTACTTATAAAATTGTTATCTTTTGTGTCGGGATTACTATTCACGTATACGACACTATTCACGTATACGACACTATTCACGAATACGAAACTATTCACAGAAAAAATTAAATTTTTTTTTCTTTGTCCAAGTTGTCTATTTTAGTTACTATCTTTGATTGTATCCATATTTTGATCTTCATTCTTGAATTTTGCTCCACAATTGATTATTATGGAGTATTTTTGAACTTGGATAAACTGAAGTACGAATCCCTAATATTTGTCATTTTATCTCACTGGATTCATTTTTTTTAAGATATTTTTTATCATCCTCACTCTTAAATGGTGATTCTTGATGAATATCTTTGGCCTGTAGTGCAAAGATGAATGATTATCTGATGAATATCTTTGACCCGTAGTGCAAAGATGAACAGGTGTTGAGATGAACATGACCAACTGGTGATACAAATGAATATCTTTGGCCCGTAGTGCAAAGATGAATATTTGGTTCAAGATGTATATTGATTGATGTTATAGGGATAAAATATTGATGATGAAATTTTAAATCATAGAAGATAGTAGACTTCATTCTCTACTTAACAAGTATAAAGTCAAATTATGAGTACGTTGATTGAGTAATGAATGCTGATTGATTAAGGAACTTAATTTTTATACTTGTTATATGAACTGCAACATGTTTGTTATGTTAGTTTGATGTTTATAGGATGTATGATAAGTATGTTATTATGTACTACGTGATGCATGAAAACTGTTAGATTTGCTGGGCTGTCGAGCTCAACCTGGCAAATAACCACTTTTGCAGGTTAAGGATTCAAGGTAACGTTATGTGCTACTTAAAAGACATAAGTCAGATGTGATACTTGAAGATTTTTACACTTTGGCTAAGTTATTAGTATTTGAACCATGTTTAAGGTTCAGAATAATGTATAATGTTTAATAGATGTTGAGTTATAAAGTTTAAGTTTTGTTTGTTGTATGAAAGGGTATTGAACCTGGATGTAAGTTTTGTGTATTAACTCTGATAAGGTGAGTAATAAGCTAAGTATGGTTTAAAGGTAGATAAAGATAAAGATTTTGAGAAATGTATTTGATAAGTCATAATGATTATATAATGATAAACTGTCAAGTTTGAGTTATCTGATATGTAAAGGTTATCGGATTGAAAAGTAAAATTTTGATATAATAACTTTGATGAAACGAATTATAAAATAACTTGATTCAAAGATGTGTATATGATAAAGGTTTTGATTCAGGTAATTAAAGTAAGAAGATATAAAAGTTTAAATTATTTCGCATTTAATTAAGTTTAACATTGAATAATGATGTAAAACTAAAAGTTAGATGTGTTATTAACGACCAAAGTTAATAATTGAATTGTATGAATTTTGGGATCGTTACAACTGTTCTTTTGAGGTAAGGGATGTTATTTTTTTCGTAAATTATGTTATTTCTTTCAATATCAGTATACCGAAATATTGGTATGAATTCTATTGTGAAATTTTTACCTTTTTATGTCGAGATTACTATTCACGTATACGGCACTATTCACGTTTACGGCACTATTCACGTTTACGGCACTATTTATGAGTACTATTCATGAAGTATGATTTTTCTTATGAAATTATTATCTTTTGTGTCGGGATTACTATTCACGTATATGGTACTATTCACGTATACGACACTATTCACAAATACGACACTATTCATAGAAAAATTAAAATTTCTTTTTCTTTGTCCAAGTTGTCTATTTTGGTTACTATCTTTAATTGTATCTATGTTTTGATCTTCATTCTTGAATTTTACTCCACAATTGATTATTATGGAGTATTTTTGAACATGGATAAACTGAAGTACGAATCCCTAATCTTTGTCCTTTTATCTCACTGGATTCGTTTTTTTAAGATATTTTTCATCATCCTCAGTCTTAAATGGTGATACTTGATGAACATCTTTGGCCTGTAGTGCAAAGATGAATGATTACTTGATGAATATCTTTGGCCTGTAGTGCAAAGATGAACAGGTGTTGAGATGAACATGACCAACTGGTGATACAAATGAATATATTTGGCCCGTAGTGCAAAGATGAATATTTGGTTCAAGATGTATATTGATTTATGTTACAAGAATAAAATATTGATAATGAAATTTTAAATCATAGAAGATAGTAGACTTCATTCTATACTTAGCTCTTCTAATGAATTGTTATTTCCGCTGCGAATATTGATCTAAAACTTGTTGTCCATTATATTTTATCTGATTTATTGAAGGCTAACGATAATTTTTTCCACATTATTTTAGTCATAATATTCTTTACTGGGCTAGTTGAGCTTTCCCTTTTCTATTTTGTTCCATTTTTCTTCTCAGGAGGCGAGAATATAGTGGGAACTAGTGGGAGTGTGGAGTGATGGGTCCAGACAGTTGTTTTAGCAGTCTTCACTATTTTATAAAATAATGTATTAATAATTGTAATGAGGACTTATTTGAGTTTGGATATTGTCTAGAAGACAATATTTGTATTTAAACTCACAACATATGTATTGTCGTATTTTGCACGAGAATTGTAATAATGAATTTGTAGTTGTTTTCTGTACCATGTATTTGGCGGCTCAGAATGAGTTGGGTGGATTGGACATATTTTGGGGGTGTTACAGTTGGTATCAGAGCTTAGGGATATGATCTCTGATGGTGATCTGGGGTTAGAAATAGGAAGGGAGTGACGTGTAAATCCTTCGCTAGTGTGTCCTACCTAAGCTTATTTGTTATTTAATTGGTCGGTCGAAATATAGGGATAATATGTAGAATGTCAATTTCTTTAATTAACCCTTATTTTATGACAGTATTTGAGAATGGCATCTGAAAATAGCATGATGTGTTATCTTTAGAACTATTGTGATTTTAGGGACAATCGGAGGGCGTCGGGCATGCACGTATGCAAGTGTAGTGCTTCTGATGATAAAAGACGTTGTTCTAAGTTATAAAACATGAATGTTAGTAAATATAATGATGCTTAACATTAATATGATGCATTAGATAAGTTGTATAAGCATACTAAGCACACACAAGAGAGACAAAGCGGACGTGTGACGAATGAACATTGAAATGCCGTGTCAAGTGTTAATTAACGTAAAAAGTGTTTTAAGTCAAATGAAATGAATATTATAAGATATGAAATGAGTTTAATATAAAACTAATAAGTAGTCCTAGCAAGACTTAAACACTTGAATGAACTTCGAGTATGACCTAAGAAGTAATACAGTGAGATGTAAGTCAAAAGTTAACACAATTAAATTGAAAATTGTGTATTGATAATAAGAAGGGTTATCAGATGTAGAGTAAAGTTTACATTACAACTACTATGCGTTGCTATGTGACTAATAGTTGATGTGTATGATTATATAATTGTGTAGGGCACGTGAAGTACAGATAACTGTAAGCTATTAAACTATTATTGGTAAACAACGATCAAGGCAAGTCTTTCAGTTCCTATTTGCTATGTGAACTTGATGATGAACTGTTTTAAATATTTATTGCAAATAGAATGATGTGTTATATATATGTTGAAAGTATGAAATGTTAAAGTCAACTTATGAGTATGTTGATTGAGTAATGAATGCTGATTGATTAAGGAACTTAATCTTTATACGTCTTATATGAACTGCAATATGTTTGTTATGTTAGTTTGATGTTTATGGGATGTATGATAAGTATGTTATTATATACTACGTAATGCATAAAAACTGTTAGATTTGCTGGGCTGTCGAGCTCAACCTGGCAAATAACCACTTTTGCAGGTTAAGAATTCAAGGTAACGTTATGTGCTACTTAAAAGACATAAGTCAGATGTGATACTTGAAGATTTTTACACTTTGGTTGAGTTATTAGTATTTGAACCATGTTTAAGGTTCAGAATAATGTATAATGTTTAATAGATGTTGAGTTATAAAGTTTAAGTTTTGCTTGTTGTATGAAAGGATATTGAACCTGGATGTAAGTTTTGTGTATTAACTCTAATAAGGTGAGTAATAAGCTAAGTATGGTTTAAAGGTAGATAAAGATAAAGGTTTTGAGAAATGTACTTGATAAGTCACAATGATTATGTAATGATAAACTTTCATGTTTGAGTTATCTGATATGTAAAAGTTATCGGATTGAAATGTAAAATTTTATATAATAACTTTGATGAAGCGAATTATAAAATAACTTGATTCAAATATGTGTATATGATAAAGGTTTTGATTCAGGTAATTAAAGTAAGAAGATATAAAAGTTTAAATTATTTCGCATTTAATTAAGTTTAACATTGAATAATGATGAAAAACCAAAAGTTAGACGTGTTATTAACGACCAAAGTTAATAATTGAATTGTATGAATTTTGGGGTCATTACAACTGTTCTTTTGAGGTAAGGAATGTTATTTTCTTCGTAAATTATGTTATTTCTTTCAATATCAGTATACCTACCAAAATATTGGTATGAATTCTATTGTGAAATATTTACCTTTTTATGTCGAGGTTACTGTGACGCCCCCAAAATAGGTATACATCACACATCTTGGGCCGCCAGATACATGGTACAAAAATTCAAATACAACTTAATTATACAAAATGAGCTGTGAGTTTTAATACAAAAATTGTCTTCTAGACAGTATTCAAACTCAAAATAAGTCCTCAATACATTTCTTATCACACAATTTCATAGGATAGTGAGGACTACTAATGCTATCATCTGGATTCACTCTGTTCCCTGACTAGTCCCTGTTACGTTCTCATTTCCTGAAGAGAACAATGAAAGTAAAAGGGTGAGCTCAACTAGCCAGTAAGAAATATTATGACTAAGATAATACAGAATAAATTATCGTTAGCCTTCAACAGTGTTAAACTAATACAATATAACAAACATCAAATTTAACTGTAACGGAACAAGCAATCCATTAAAAGAGTCAAGTAGAGAATAAAATCTACTATCTTTTATGATTTAAAAAGTTTTTCATCACTTTTATCGCTGTGATTCAGCTTAATAAATAATCCACATCATCCCTGCACTACGGACAATGATATTCATTAGTATCACAATCACAAATTATCCATGCACTGCGGGCTAAGGATATTCGTGTATTCATCAATGGTTATGATTATGCCAACAACTGTCCATCAATGCACTACGGGCCAATGAGGACTTTTACCACATCATTTGTAATATTACGGTTATGATTATACCGAATAATACCTGGTCATAATCATACCAAGTCCATCTATGCACTACAGGCCACAGATGACTTTCAACATAATATAAACACGAGGATGATGACAATGATATAAGAATTCAATAAAACAAGTTCAAGAATTAATTTATCTAGGAACCAATAACGTCCAAATTGTCAACATGATACTGCTTTGTGGAGTAAAATTCAAGGATGCTCAGAAGAATATTTCTATGAAAAGATACTGGATGAAGCGCAAATATCAAGGATATTCCACTAATTTCATGGAGTATAGAAGTCAAAGCTTTAATCAACTGAGTATAAGAGAATAAATGAAACTGCAAATAAATTTTCGTCCGCCATGCGGTAATTCACTTAGACAGATCATTTCCACAATTTAATAAGGAATGAATACAAAGGATCATTCACCATGCATATGATAATCCACATAGACAGGTTATTCCAACAGAATAATAAATAATAGAATAACAGAAAAAATCACCGTGCATGCGATAGACCGCACAAACAGGTTATTCCAACAGAATAATACAGAATAGAACTAGGTCATGCGTAAACCGCACAGACATGATGTTCTAACAGAATAATAAAGAACGGAACCAGGTCATGCGTAAACCGCACAGACAGGATGTTCCAACAGAATAATAAAGAATGGAATAATAAAAGAATTTCACCATGTTTGCGGTACTTCGTATATACAGGTTATTCCAACATAATAATAAAGAATGGAATAACAGAAGAATTTTACCATGTATGCGGTACTTCATATAGACAGGTTATTCCAACATAATAATAAAGAATGGAATAACAATAGCTCTCTTCATGAATACTAAAGAAATAATACCCCTTTCGAGTATTGAAAGAAAATAGTTCTCTTCGTGAATACAAAAGAAATAACACCCGTTACCTTAGAAAAAACTGGATATAGGAGTAGTGAAGTAACATAATACTTTTTTTCTTTCTCTCTATAGTTTCTCTCTCTAGAGTTTCAGTGAATTCGTAAGAAATAATGAAGGAATGAGCTTCTATTTATAGGAGAATGGACTGAATAGTAACTAATTCATGAACGGTCCAGATTGATTTACTTTTAAACGGACGGTCCATATTGATTTACTATGCAGTATTAATAAAATATTCTAATAAAAGAAAATCTTTTAAATAAAATATAATATATTTTATTTATAATCTAATAAAACGAATAACTTTATAAAAGTATTCTGTTTTATATAAAAAGATTTTACTATGCAAACACTATACATGCACTATGCAAACACTATACATAATAGAATATCATATATTGTATCTATAGTCTAATAAAATAAATAACTTTATAAAAGTATTCTATTTTATATAAAAAGTTTTCTGTTTTATTACATTTATAATAATAATAAAACAAAACTTATCACCTTTATTATAATTCACAATATTAATCGACCAGGTCGTTCCTAAGAAAGATGAGGCTTTCCAATAAGGATTTCTCCCTATTGGCGCGCAATTAGGTGACCAAACCTCTTCTTGGCAGAACTTCTAGACGTCGTTAATATTGCAAATAATAATATTAATAACTTTGTTATCTCAATTATTGATTTAATAATATATAAAATATCGACAATAATTGAATCAAATTACGTGAGATACTATACAGCAATTACTGTAGCAATAATTGAACAAAACTGAGTGACTTCTCACGTAAGTATCAATAATCAATACCGTGTGTTACTATGCAACCACGCGTATGACTGTACTTTGACTACCGAGTAGTTCAACAGTTTTAACGGTAAAACTTCCGCCGTTATTTTTATAAAATATTTTTGTCGTTTTTTCAATCCGACAATAATTCTATTGTGGGGTCCACCAATGATTGTGCTGTTGTACGAATATTCCCTGTTAAAACGAATATTGCCCGACTAATCGAATATTATATAATAACTTGCGTACTTTACAAAATTTATAAATATTACCCACAACTATAACATTATATCAAATTCATTCCATAATATTCAAAAAAATATTTTGAGAAATTTAAATCTTTATTCATAAAATTTGGGATCTTACAATCTCCCCTCCTTATGAAATTTCACCCTCGAAAGTTACGTACGTACCTGGTATGCCGAATAGGTGAGGATACCTTGACTTCACTTCAAATTCTAACTCTTGAGGTATAACCTTTGAGTGTCGAATATAATCTTTTTTATCTAAGATTTTAACACGTATCTCCTCATACGTTAAATCTTCTGCTATCTCATCTAATTCCAATTCAATAATGTGGTTCTGGTCGTCCACATATTTACGTAACATCGATACGTGAAAAACGTTATGAACACGCGACATACTTGGCGATAAAACGAGTCTATAGGCCACAGTTCCTACTCGATCAAGGATTTCAAATGGGCCAATTAAATCGAGGGTTGAGATTTCCTCTCTTCGTTGATTCTTGTTTCTAGAATAATGCCCTCTTGAACCTTCTTCTTCACATTCATCAGATTCAAGTGTGTAGCTTGAGTGGCTTTAACTTTATCGATTAAAGTCGATTCTACTCATATATTCGTCATCATCACATGGGTCCCTGAAGTCTTTAACTCTATCTCCATCCTTTGCAAGTCATACAAAATGGGTTTTTGTGTTAACAACATCGTACTTGTAAACGCATACGATCTTCTACTCAACTCGTCAGCTACCACGTTCGCTTTCCCACGATGGTATTGAATGGTACGATCGTAATCTTTAACAGCTCAAGCCAACGTCTTTGGCGCATTATACGTTTATTTTGGTTGAAGAAATATTTAAGGGTTTTAGAAATGAGTTTTGTACTGGGGTCAATACAAAATTCGATTTCACGCTCTAGGGGTAGGCTAAGAAGTCTTCAAGAATATGTCAAGAAATTTATTTATAATAGAAATATCATTCAAAATTGTGACCCTCATCCAAGACTTGGATAACACGTCACATTGATATCTATCAACTTGCCATCGTTATTCACGACGTCCCCTACGGATAGTCTGGCTTTGGTGCATTCCACATAAGGAAGTCACCAGATAAAGGCTCGGGACTCTTTACTTATGGCTTGATATGACAGTGATTGACTTTAGTGGTTTGGTTCCTTGAATTCGCATAGCAGGTTGGTTAGGAATATGAAAGCTAACAACCTTACGAAAAGCATGATGAGTAGTTAACCAATCGATTCCTAAAATCACATCAAAGGCAAGTATTTTCAAAGAGATAAGATCGACAGGTAATGTGAGGGTGCCGATTTGAATCAAACAAGACTTATAAACAGTGGATGTGATGAAGGTTTCTCCTAATGGAGTTTCAACAGATAAATCAAAGTCTAATTTCTCTAGAGTCAAATTTAAACGTTGAGCGTAAGCAAGAGAGATAAAAGAATGGGTAGAAACGGTATCTAATAAGGTATAAACTTCGCAAAAATTTATAATTAACTAACCCGTGCCAACTTTGTTTGGGTTACTCGCTTTTTGAGAAGTCACAAAAAATGCTCTTCCTGACACCACCGACTTTGTTTTGTCCGTATCCGCCTTTGGTGACATCGTCCCAGCTGGACTTGACTTTGGTGCACGACAAAATTGGGCTAGGTGACCTTCTTTTCTACAATTGTAACATGCATTGGACTGTATCACGCAGTTTAGACTGATATGTCCCTCCCCTCCGCATTTGAAGCATACAATTGGTGGTCGTTCTCCTTCCTTGAAAACGGGTGTTGGTGCTACTGTCTTTCCATCGTTGTTGAACCTTCTCTTCTTGAAATTTCCACTCCTATTATCTTGGCCATGATTACCACCGAAATGGTTACCATTCTTGGCATGATAATTTCCCCCACGATGGTTATCATTATTCCGATGGCCGTTGCCACTGGTATGATTATTATCGTGTTGCTGGTCATTACCTTTTGGTTGTGCTGACTCATTATCGTGCTCCAATAACTGAGCCCTATTAATAATATCTGAATACAAACACAGTTTATGAGAGATAAGATATTGACGTATCTCGGGTTTCAAACCTCTTAGAAATATTCGCGTCATTCGCTCTTCATTATCGACCAAATGGGATGCAAATCGGGATAACTCCGCAAATTTAGCCTCGTATTGCGACACGGTCATATTGTTTTGCTCCAACTTGATAAATTCCACCTCTTTCATGTGACGAATACTTTCGGGAAAGTACTTGTCGTTGAACAGCTCTTGGAACTTCTCCCAAGACATCTTGAGTGCGTTAGGCTGGGTACGCTTTACAGATTTCCACCAGTAATCTGCCTCTTCATGCAACATAAAGGTGGCAAAGGGAACCTTTTGCTCCTCAGAGCATCCCAAGACATCAAATATCTTGGTGATCTGCTTTAACCACGTCTCCGCCTTAAGTGGTTCTGGCTTTCCCAAAAACTCCGACAGTCCCAGCTCCTTGAACTGCTTAGCGGTGACCGACCATGGGTTGCCATTATTTCCACCTATATTTTGAACATGAGTCTCTCTTACCTGATGTTACATGAATTGCATAAAGCCTCTGAACATCCCATCGTTCATCATTTGATCGGTGTTATTATTTACCTGAGGATTATTGTCTTCCTGTTGTACATTTTCCTAATTATTGATCTGTGGAGACTCAATGATCTCCTGTGCTCCATTGATATTCTCAACATTCTCGGATGTCATTTTCAAATACTGCCACAAAACAAGGGTTAATTAATATATCACATATTATTCTCATACTCTGACCGATCAATTAAATATCAAATAAACTTAGGTAGGTCATTCTAGCGAAGGAATTTCCCGTCTCTCCCCTCCTAGTTCTTGTCTCACATCTCAGCTAGGGATCATATCCCTAAGCTTTGATACCAACTGTGACGCCCCCAAAATAGGTATACATCACCCATCTTGGGTCTCCAGATACATGGTATAAAAATTCAAATACAACTTAATTATACAACATGAGCTGTGAGTTTTAATACAAATATTATCTTCTAGACAGTATTCAAACTCAAAATAAGTCTTCAATATATTTATTATCACACTATTTCATAGAATAATGAGGACTACTAATGCTATCATCTGGACTGTCACTCTGTTCCCCGACTAGTCCCTACTACGTTCTCATTTCTTGAAGAGAACAATGAAAGTAAAAGGATGAGCTCAACTAGCCCAGTAAGAAATATTATGACTAAGATAATGCAGAATAAATTATCGTTAGCCTTCAATAGTGTTAAACTGATATAATATAACAAACATCAAGTTTAACTGCATCAGAATAAGTAATCCATTAAAAGAGTCAAGTAGAGAATAAAATCTACTATCTTTTATGATTTAAAAGGTTTTTCATCACTTTTATCGCTGGGACTCAGCTTAATAAATAATCCACATCATCCCTGCACTACGGACAAGGATATTCATTAGTATCACAATCACAAATTATCCATGCACTACGGGCCAAGGATATTCGTGTATTCATCAATGGTCATGATCATGCCAACAACTGTCCATCAATGCACTACGGGCCAATGAGGACTTTTACCACATCATTTGTAACATTACGGTCATGATTATACCGAATAATCCTTGGTCATAATCATACCAAGTCCATCTATGCACTACAGGCCACATATGACTTTCAACATAATATAAACATGAGGATGATGACAATGATATAAGAATTCAATAAAACAAGTTCAAGAATTAATTTATCCAGGAACCAATAACGTCCAAATTGTCAACATGATACTGCTTTGTGGAGTAAAATTTAAGAATGCTCAGAAGAATATTTCTATGAAAAGATATTGGATGAAGCGCAAATATCAAGGATATTCCACTAATTTCATGGAGTATAGAAGTCAAAGTTTTAATCAACTGAGTATAAGAGAATATATGAAACTGCAAATGGATTTTCGTCCGCCATGCGGTAATCCACTTAGACAGATCATTTCCATAATTTAATAAGGAATGAATACAAAGGATCATTCACCATGCATGTGATAATCCACATAGACAGGTTATTCCAACAGAATAATAAAGAATGTAATAACAGAAGAAATCACCATGCATGCGATAGACCGTACAGACAGGTTATTCCAGCAGAATAATAAAGAATGGAACCAGGTCATGCGTAAACCACACAGACAGGATGTTCCAACAGAATAATAAAGAACGGAACCAGGTCATGCGTAAACCGCACAGACAGGATGTTCCAACAGAATAATAAAGAATGAAATAATAGAAGAATTTCACCATGTTAACGGTACTTTGTATATACAGGTTATTCCAACATAATAATAAAGAATTGAATAACTGAAGAATTTCACCATGTATGCGGTACTTCACATAGACAGGTTATTCCAACATAATAATAAAGAATGGAATAACAATAGCTCTCTTCATGAATACGAAAGAAATAATATCCCTTACGAGTATTGAAAGAAAATAGTTCTCTTCGTGAATACAAAAGAAATAACACACCTTACCTTAGAAGAAACTGGATATATGAGTAGTGAAGTAGCAAAATACTTTTCTTCTTTCTCTTTATAGTTTCTCTCTCTAAAGTTTCAGTGAATTCGTAAGAAATAATGAAGGAATGAGCTTCTAGTTATAGGAGAATAGATTGAATAGTAACTAATTCATGAACGGTCCAAATTGATTTACTTTTAAACGGACGGTCCATATTGATTTACTAATAAAATATTCTAATAAAACAAAATATTTTAAATAAAATATAATATATTCTATTTATAATCTAATAAAACAAATAACTTTATAAAAGTATTCTGTTTTATATAAAAAGATTTTACTATGCAAACACTATGTAGGCACTATGCAAATACTATGCATAATAGAATATCATATATTGTATTTATAGTCTAATAAAACAAATAACTTTATAAAAGTATTCTGTTTTATATAAAAAGTTTTCTGTTTTATTACATTTATAATAATAATAAAACAAAACTTATCACCTTTATTATAATTCACAATATTAATCGACCAGGTCATTCCCAGGAAAGAGGGGGATTTCCAATAAGGATTTCTCCCTATTGGCGCGCAATTAGGTGACCAAACCTCTCCTTGGCAGAACTTCTAGACATCGTTAATATTGTAAATAATAATATTAATAACTTTGTTATCTCAATTATTAATTTAATAATATATAAAATATCGACAATAATTGAATCAAATAACGTGAGATACTATGCAGCAATTACTGTAGCAATAATTGAACAAAATTGAGTGACTTCTCACGTAAGCATCAATAATCAATATCGTGTGCTACTATGCAACCACGCGTATTACTTTACTTTGACTACCGAGTAGTTCAACAGTTTTAACGATAAAACTTCCGATGTTATTTTCATAAAATATTTTTATCGTTTTCTCAATCCGACAATAATTCCGTTGTGGGATCCACCAATGATTGTGCCGTTGTACGAATATTCCCCGACCAATCGAATATTATATAACAACTTGCGTACTTTGCAAAATTTATAAATATTACCCACAACTATAACATTATATCAAATTCATTCCATAATATTCAAAAAAATATTTTGAGAAATTTAAATCTTTATTCATAAAATTTGGGGTCTCACAGTTACTA
This sequence comes from Panax notoginseng, assembly GCA_016801055.1. Lineage (NCBI taxonomy): Eukaryota > Viridiplantae > Streptophyta > Magnoliopsida > Apiales > Araliaceae > Panax > Panax notoginseng. The sequence continues at coordinate 41,192,787 of CM029012.1, forward strand.
TTCACGTATACGACACTATTCACGTATACGACACTGTTCACGAATACGGTACTATTCACGAGTACTATCCACGAAGTATAATTTTTCTTATGAAATTATTTTCTTTTGTATCGGGGTTACTATTCACGTATACGATACTATTCACGAATACGGCACTATTCACAAAAAAATTAAAATTTCTTTTTCTTTGTCCAAGTTGTCTATTTTGGTTACTATCTTTGATTGTATCCATGTTTTGATCTTCAATCTTGAATTTTGCACCACAATTGATTATTATGGAGTATTTTTAAACTTGGATAAACTGAAGTACGAATCCCTAATATTTGTCCTATTATCTCACTGGATTCATTTTTTTAAGATATTTTTTATCATCCTCAGTCTTAAATGGTGATACTTGATGAACATCTTTGGCCTGTAGTGCAAAGATGAATGATTACCTGATGAATATTGTGACGCCCCCAAAATAGGTATACATCACCCATCTTGAGTCGCCAAATATATGGTGCAAAATTCAAATACAACTTAATTATACAACAGTCGTGTAAAATACGACAAAACATAATCTAAGAGTTTTAATAAGAATATTGTCATCTAGACAATATCCACACTCAATGGAGTCCTCATTACATTTATTGTCACACTATTTTATAGAATAGTGAGGACTACTAAAACAACCATCTGGACCGTCAATCCGTTTCCCGACTAGTCCCAGCTATATTCTCATTTCCTGAAGAGAACAGTGAAAGAAAGGGTGAGCTCAACTAGCCCAGTAAGAAATATTATGACTAAGATAATGCAGAATAAATTATCTTTAACCTTCAACAGTATAACAACTGATAGAATATAATAGACAACAAGTTTTAGATCAACAACTGCAGCGGAATAAGCAATCCATTAGAAAAGTCAAGTAGAGCATAAAACCTACTATCTTCTATGATTTAAAAAGTTTTTCATCAACTTTATCGCTGAAACTCAGCTTAATAAATAAAATCGAATCATCACTGCACCACGACCAAGGATATTCATGTAATCATCAATGCTCATTATTATATCGAATAATCCCTGGTCATAATCATACCAACAACTGTCCATCAATGAACTACAGGCCAATGAGGACTTTTACCACATCATTCGTCACATTATGGGCATGATTATACCAAATAATTCCTGGTCATAATCATGCCAAGTCTTTAACTCTATCATCATCATTTGTAAGTTATACGAAATGGGTTTTTGTGTTAAGAACATCGCACTCGTAAACGCATACGATCTTCTACTCAACGCGTCAGCTACCACGTTCGCTTTCCCATGATGGTATTGAATGGTACGATCGTAATCTTCAACAGCTCGAGCCAACGTCTTTGGCGCATTATACGTTAGTTTTGGGTGAAGAAAAATATTTAAGGGTTTTAGAAATGGATTTTGTACTGGGGTCAATACAAAATTTGATTTCACGCTCTAGGGGTAGGCTAGGAAGTCTTCAAGAATACGTCTGGAAATTTATTAACAATAGAAATATCATTCAAAACTGTGACTCTCATCTAAGACTTGGATAGCACATGTAATGAAGGTTTCTCCTAACAGAGTTTCAACCGATAAGTCAAAGTCTAATTTCTCCGAAGTCAAATTTAAACGTTGAGCGCAAACAAGAGAGATAAAAAATGGGTAGAACCGGTATCTAATAAGGTATAGACTTTGCAAGAATTTATAATTAACTAACCCGTGCTAACTTCGTTTGGGTTACTCGCTTTTTGAGAAGTCATGAAAAACGCTCTTCCTAAAACCACCAACTTTGTTTTGTCCGTATCCGCCTTTGGTTCTACCGTTCCAGCTAGACTTGACTTTGGTGCACGATAAAATCGGGCTAGGTGACCTTCTTTTTCACAATTATAATATGCTTTGGACTGCATCACGCAGTTTGGACTGATGTATCCCTCCCCTCCGCATTTAAAGCATACAATTGGTGGTCGTTCTCCTTCTTTAAAAACGGGTGTTGGTACTACTGTCTTTCCATCGTTGTTGAACCTTCTCTTCTTGAAATTTTCACTTCTATTATCTTGGCCATGATTGCCACTGAAGTGGTTACCATTCTTGGCATGATAATTTCCCCCACGATGATTATCATTGTTCCGATGGCCGTTGCCACCGGTATGATTATTATCTTGTTGTTGGTCGTTACCTTTTGGTTGGGCTGGCTCATTATCGCGCTCCAATAATTAAGCCCTATTCACTACATCTAAATACAAACACAATTTGTGAGAAATGAGGTATTGACGTATTTCAGGGTTTAAACCTCTTAGAAACATTCGCGTCATTCGCTCCTCGTTATCGACCAAATGGGATGCAAACCGGGATAACTCCACAAATTTAACCTCGTATTGCGACACAGTCATATTATTTTGCTCCAACTTGATAAACTCCACCTCCTTCATGTGACGAATACTTTTGGGAAAGTACTTGTCGTTGAACAGCTCTTGGAACTTTTCCCAAGACATCTTGAGTGAGTCAGGCTGGGTACGCTTTACAGATTCCCACCAGTAATATATCTCTGCTCGCAACATAAAGGTGGCAAAGGGAACATTTTGCTCCTCGGAGCATCCCAAGACATCGAATATCTTGGTGATCTGTTTTATGCACGTCTCTGCCTTAAGTGGTTTTGGCTCTCCAAAAAACTCCGGTGGTCCCAGCTCCTTGAACTTCTTAGCGGTGACCGTCCTAGAGTTGTCAGTGTTTCCACCTGTATTTTAGACAGGAGTCGCCCTCGCCTGATGTTGCATGAATTGCATAAAACCTCTGAACGTCCCATCGTCATCATTTGATCGTTGTTGTTTACCTGAGGATTATTGTCTTCCTATTGCACATTATCATGGATATTAATCTGTGGTGACTCAACGGTCTCATGTGCTTCATTGCTTATCTCAATATTTTCGGATGCCATTTTCAAATACTGCTACAAAATAAGGGTTAATTAACATATCACATATTATTCCTATACTCTGATCGACCAATTACATACCAAATAAACTTAGGTAGGTCATACTAGCGAAGGAATTCCCCGTCTCTCCCCTCCTAGTTCTTGTCTCACATTTCAGCCAGGGATCATATCCCTAAGCTTTGATACCAACTGTGACGCCCCCAAAATAGGTATACATCACCCATCTTGAGTCGCCAAATATATGGTACAAAATTCAAATACAACTTAATTATACAACAGTCGTGTAAAATACGACAAAACATAATCTAAGAGTTTTAATAAGAATATTGTCACTAGAAAATATCCACACTCAATGGAGTCCTCATTACATTTATTGTCACACTATTTTATAGAATAGTGAGGACTACTAAAACAACCATCTGGACAGTCAATCCGTTCCCCGACTCGTCCCAGCTATATTCTCATTTCCTAAAGAGAATAGTGAAAGAAATGGTGAGCTCAACTAGCCCAGTAAGAAATATTATGACTAAGATAATGCAGAATAAATTATCCTTAGCTTTCAACTGTATAACAACTGATAGAATATAATAGACAACAAGTTTTAGATCAACAACTGCAGCGGAATAAGCAATCCATTAGAAGAGTCAAGTAGAGCATAAAACCTACTATCTTCTATGATTTAAAAAGTTTTTCATCAACTTTATCACTGAGACTCAGCTTAATAAATAAAATCGAATCATCCCTGCACCACGGCCAAAGATATTCATGTAATCATCAATGGTCATGATTATACCGAATAATTCCTGGTCATAATCATACCAACAACTGTCCATCAATGAAGTACATGCCAATGAGGACTTTTACCACATCATTCGTCACATTACGGTCATAATTATACCGAATAATCTCTGGTCATAATCATACCAAGTCCATCTATGCACGTAAGCCAAAGATGACTTTCATCACAATATAAGCATGAGGATGATGACAATGACATAATAATTCAATAAAACAAGTTCAAGGATAAATTTTAATGATTTATAATTTAATTTATCCAGAAATCAATAACGTCCAAATTGTCAACATGATACTGCTTTGTGGAGTAAAATTTAAGAATAATATTCATGTACCAAAAATAATTTGGACAGAAAAGAAATATATTTTTCGGGTGAATAGTACCCCGTGAATAGTATCTCGACACGAAAAGTGTCCCGAATACCCGAGTGAATGATACTAGAGTGAATAGTAATTGGGTGAATAGTAACTTATGAATAGTAACTCGTGAATAGTACTCCGACACGAAAAGTACCCCGAATACCCGAGTGAATAATATTAGAGTGAATAATAACTGGGTGAATAGTAACTCATGAATAGTAACTCGTAATAGAAAAATGTCAAATAAAATGATATTCCATGACGAGTACAAAAGAAATGATATCTCATACGAGTATAATAGAATATACGAAACTGCAAATAGATTTTCACCCGCCATGCGGTAATCTACGTAGACAGATCATTTCCACAATTTAATAAGGAATGAATACGAAGGATCATTCACCATGCATGCGGTAATCCACATAGACAGGTTATTTCAACATAATAATAAAGAATGGAATAACAGAAGAATTCACCATGCATGCGGTAGTCCACGTAGACAGGTTATTCCAACAGAATAATAAAGAATAGAATCAAGTCATGCGTAATCCGCACAGACAGGATATTCCAACAGAATAATAAAGAATGGAACTAGGTCATGCATAATCCGCACAGACAGGTTATTCCAACAGAGTAATAAAGAATGGAATAGCAGAAGAATTCACCAGGCATGCTATAGATCGCACAGACAGGTTATTTCAACAGAATAATAAAGAATGGAATAACAACCCTTACGAGTATTGAAAGAAAATAACTCTCTTCATGAATAAGAAAGAAATAATACCCCTTACCTTAGAAGAAACTGGATACTGGAATAGTGAGGTAGCAGACTTCTCTTCTTCTTTCTCTCTATAATTTCTCTCTATAATAATTGCTCTATAACTTTAGTGAATTGGTGAGAAATAAAGGAAGAATGAGCTTCTATTTATAGGAAAATATAGTTTCAATAATTGTACATTTTGGGGCTCGAAATATTACAGTATAATACCTTCCTCTTTTTTTTCATTTTTAATTTAGTCCTGCAAGTATTATCAAACTTGAACCACATCCCCTAATAGTAAATCATGTGAATTAATAATAAATCATGTGACTCAATAGTACACACATGTGAATAAATAGTTATAAGCATGTGAATTAATAGCATTTAATTGGTCATTTATCCGGTTAATTACCCGATTGGTCAATATAACCTCCAGACATTAATTATTATCGAAATAAATGTCGATTTCTATTAACACTAATAATTTTCACACAATGGAACCATCAATTTCTTCTTTAATCAACACGAACTTATTCATTATTAATATTATAACTCATAATATTTAACAACAAGATCATTCCTAGGAAGGAGGGGGCTTTCCGATAAGGATTTCTCCTTATTGGCGCGCAATTAGGTGACCAAACCTCTCCTTGATAGAACTTTCTAGACATTGTCAATATTGTAAATAATTATATGAATAACTTTGTCGTCTCAATTATTGATTTAATAATATAACGTATTATGTAGATGATACTGTGACAATAATTGAATCAATAATATGAGAGATATGATGCAACAATTACTATAGTAATAATTGAATATAACTAAGTGACTTATCATATAAGCATCAATAATCAACACCGTGTGCTACTATACAATCATGCGTATTACTGTACTTTTACTACCGAGTAGTTCAACAGTTTTAACGGTAACACTTTCTCTGTTATTTTTATAAAAGATAATTATGTTAATTTCTTACTACGACAATACTTCCGTTGTGGGGTCCACCAATGATTGTGCCGTCGTACGAATATTCCCTGTTAAAATAAATATTCGCCGACCAATCGAATATTATATAATCACTTCCTTACTTTGTGAAATTTATAAATATTATCCACAACTATAACATTATATCAAATCTACACCATAATATTTTAAAAAAATATATTTCGAGAAAATCATTCTTTATTCATAAAAGTTGGGGTCTTACAAATATCTTTGACCCGTAGTGCAAAAATGAACATGTGTTGAGATGAACATGACCAACTGGTGATACAAATGAATATCTTTGGCCCGTAGTGCAAAGATGAATATTTGGTTCAAGATGTATATTAATTGATATTATAGGGATAAAATATTGATGATAAAATTTTAAATCATAGAAGATAGTAAATTTTATTCTCTACTTAACTCTTCTAATGAATTGTTATTTCTACTGCGAATATTGATCTAAAACTTGTTGTCCATTATATTTTATCTAATTTATTGAAGGCCAACTATAATTTGTTCTATATTATCTTAATCATAATATTCTTTACTGGGCTAGTTGAGTTCACCCTTTTCTTTTTTGTTCCATTTTTCTTCTCAGGGGGCGAGAATATAGCGAGAACTAGTCGGGGTGTAGAGTGATGGGTCCAGACATTTGTTTTAGCAGTCCTCACTATTTTATAAAATAGTGTATCAATAATTGTAATGAGAACTTATTTGAGTTCGGATATTGTCTAGAAGACAATATTTGTATTTAAACTCACAACATATGTGTTGTCGTATTTGCATAACAATTATAATAATGAAGTTGTAGTTGTTTTCTGTACCATGTAATTGGCGACTCAGAATGAGTTGGGTGGATTGGACCTATTTTGGGGGCGTTACAATTTTTAGCTATGAAACGTATCAAAATAATGTTGCGCAACAAGATGGAGAATGACTTCTTAGCTGATAACATGATTGTCCACATCGAAAAAGAGTTGACTGAGAACTATGATGTAGATTCAATAATTACAGAATTTGCTTCTATTCAAGAGCGAAGAGTGCAATTTGACTAATTATGTTATTATGTTTTAAACGTACGTTCGCTATCAAAATTTTATTAATGTTATAGTGAATTAGTGATGATTTTGTTTATTATTCAATTAGCTATGTGATTTTATGACATATACAATTATCTTAATATATGGTTTAATTTAAAAAGAAAATGTATATAGTGATCGTTCACGAATATTTTTTTCTAGCCCACCCCAAATCATAATCCTAGCTCCGCGCTTGCTCCTTGTTATCTTGAACTGTAACCCATGTATCATGCGGACATGGGGAGTTTGAGTTTTGCCTTGTAATATTACTTTGTTTAATCAGCATTCATAAAAAATTATCAAGGCTACGGTTTGGACAATAATGTTTATTTACACATGGGCAACAATAAGTTCTTATTATTGGATTTGGTAGTTTCAAGCATGTTCTTTTACTAGTTTTTGTCATTTTTATTACTTTTTGAATTAGTAAATTGTGATAATTTAACTGTTGCTTCATTGTAGACTAGGCTACTTAATGGTATACTAGTCGGGTTCTTACTTTATTGGACTTTAAAAGATTAATTCCTTGCCTGGTATCTTCCGTCCCAAGCTTGATCCTCTAGTTTATGCAGCCTAATGCTAAAAATAACAACTCTAGTTTGTTTCGATCGATCGTGACTCAAGACTAAAAAGGAATATATGAAAGTTTTTTTTGTTTTAGTGGATCGGTGGGCCAAATTAAATTAGATTCATGATTTGACCTATTTAAATATTAATTCAATGAATTAACTTATCATAAATTAATAAATAAATTAGGTGCCAGCTTGATCCAATAAATTATATTGAAGCTTATCTGTTAGAGTTTAAATGCAAACTAACACGTAAATAATACTTACATATGAATCGGTTAGTATCCACGAAGCGCAAGCGGATGAACCTTAATGTCAAATCTATAAGCGATACCACGAACACAGCTACAACGATCCTTCGTACTTCTCGTCAATATATAGTTGTTACTAGCAATCAATGCGAACGAACTAATTAATTGTTCACACCAAGTAAACCCAAGCCTATTGATAGAAGCTTGGAAATACTAGAGAGAGAGTATTTAGAATGAAACTGTATGGGAAAATAATAGCCCTACACACAGTAGGCTTCAGTATTTAACGTAAAACTCAATACATATGGGATAAGTCTACATCGAACTAAATCAAGAGAATTATCTCATATAGAGTCCCAACCATATCAAGTATTATTTAACATACTTTCAACTGATATGAGACTCTTTCAATCCCAATTGGGTTATCCAATATCCATACCCAAGTGGATGTCCATGATCCACGGGTCCGACCCAGATCAATTACTAACATCTCCCATTCAGACACTTGGGTTATAAAAGTACATACTCATAGTAAGACCCCAACTTTTATGAATAAAGATTAATTTTTCTAAAAATCATTTTGAGTATTAAGGTGTGGATTTGATGTAATGTTATAATTGTGGGTAATATTTACAATTATTGTAAAGTAAACAAGTTGTCATAAAATATTCGTTTGGTCGGGGAATAATCGTTTTATCAGAGAATATTCGTACGACGGAACAATCATTGGTGGACTCCACAATGGAATTACTGTCAGATTAGAAAACGACAGAAATAACTTTTTATAAAAATAACGGCAAATGTTTTACTGTAAGACCCCGAATTTTATGAAATAAAAGTATTCAATTTTTCTTATAATTATTATTCGGTAAATGGTTAAATTCATAAAAAGTTAAAGTTATGGGTAAAATGTGTAAATTTTGCAAAATAAGCAAGTGATTATAAAATATTCATTGTTGTCGGGGAATATTCGTTTGGTCGTGGAATATTCTTGTTGTCGGGGAATATTCGTACGACGGCACAGCCATTTGTGGGCCCCATAACAGAATAACTGTCGGATGAAAAAAAAATGACAAATTTGAGTTTTTATAAATAACGGCGTAATGGTTACCGTTAACATTGTTAGAATACCCGGTGGTTAAAATACAGTAATACGCGTTGTTGCACAGTAGCACACAGTATTGCACAATATTTTTGAATTATTGATTCTTACGTAAGAAGGCACTACTCAATAATTGTTTCAGTAATTACTGTTCAATATTTTATTTTATTGATTCATAATTGCTACGTTGATATTTTATATTATTATTATTTTAATAATTGTCATTGCACAGTATTTCTCATTATCAGATCAATAATTCATATTATTTGAATAATATTATTAGATAACATTATTGGCAATGTCTAGAAAGTTCTGTCAAGGAGAGATTTGGTCACTTAATTGCGCGCCAGTAAGGAGAAATCCTTATCGAAATGCCCCCTCTTTCCTGGGAACAACCTGGTTGTCATAATTGTGATTCTATAATATTATTTGTGAATAATTAATTATTAATTTATATGATAAGGAAATATTTATTTTTATGTGGATATAATTGAAGGAATTAATGTTGAGGCGTTTTATTAGTATTTTGTCGAAATGAAGAACGAAATATGAGATTTTCAGAAAAATCAGTTTATTACTTGATTTTGTAAAATCCATAACTCTTTCTGTATAATGAGTTAGGAGATGAGCCATATATCAAAAGAAAGCCCTGGAAGTAAGCTAAGCGTAGAAATTTGAATCACTCAAAAATTCTTTGTGAATTTTTCGTGGTGACTATTTGAGCGAGACTGGTACGAGGGACTTATAGTCCGAAAATCAAATCAGTATTCTTAAGCTCTATTGCGTGTGTTATAATTTTAATCCGACCATTAGATCGTTGTGATTTTTAAATATGTTATATATATATAAGTTGAGTATATGTCCACAAATTTTGAACCGTTAAAGATTAACGTATGATTTGTTATGAATTTTAAGAGGTATTGAAAATCATCCGTATATGGATTTCGATCATTTTTTGTTTGAAATTTGGGAAAAATTAAACTTACAAAGTTGTGGAGAATTTAATTTCCTATGGAATGGACATAAAATTCATATTTTTCTGATAAAATGGCTATTTATTATGAATTATTGAAGTTTCAGAAATTAAAATATTTTTATTAAAAATATGGGCAGGCCCCACTTTTGGTTGTTGGGGAAGATGGCTGATTTTTGGTAAGCAGGTAAAGCCATTAGGTTGCAGGTCAAGTCTGCTTCGGCGTTTTAACATTTTCCTATAAATAGGGTGCTTAGTTAGAATTAAAAATCACAGCAGAAACAAGTTTTCTCTCTTTCTCTCTCTATATTATCGAGCGTATTTTGTGAGTATTTAGATACTTTGAGAGTTGCTAATCAGTGCAAGTTTCCTTCAGCGTCATATCCGATATTCCAGTCAGAAGTACTGCTCTTTTGAGGTAAGGGATTGTAAGGGATAATAAGGAATGTTATTTTCTTCTTAATGATGTTATTCTTTCAATATCATTATAACGAAATATTGGTATGGATTTTATTGTAAAATTTCTATATTTTTTATGTCAGAGTTACTATTCATGTATACGACACTATTCACGTATACAGCACTATTTATGTATATGGCACTCTTTACGTATATGACATTATTACGTATACGGTACTATGTACGAATACAGTACTATTCACGAGTTACTATTCATGAGTTACTATTCATAAGTTACTATTCATGAATTACTATTCATGAGTTACTATTTACGAGTTACTATTCACAATAAAATTAGTTTCTTTTTTCTGACCAAATTATCGTTTATTTATGAATCTTACTCGTGAAATTAAATCCATGTTTTGATCATATTATTTTTATTATCATATATAATATTTTTATAACCCTGGTGTTGAAATTTCTCTTTGACTTGAGTGTAAAGATGAGTAGATTATTGGTATGATCGTGACTATGGGTTCTTTTTGGCCGGTATAGCAAAAATGAATTGTTGACTGTTATGATCATGACCATTGAATTTATAATTGAATATCTTTAGCTTAAGTGCAAAGGTGAATTGATCAACATGGTTATAATTATTGTTTATATAAATTCTGAGATGATTGTATATTTCTTTGAGATATTAATATCTTTGGCCTGTAGTGCAAAGATGATCTGTTGTTTAATATCTTTGGCCTATAGTGTAAAGATGATCTGTTGTTGAATATCTTTGTCCTGTAGTGCAAAGATGATCTGTTGTTGAATATCTTTGGCTTGTAGTACAAAGATGGTCTGTTGTTGAATATCTTTGGCCTGTAATGCAAAGATGATCTGTTGTTGAATATCTTTGGCCAGTAGTGCAAAGATGAACTGTTGACGAATATCTTTGGCCGTAGTGCAAAGATGAATTTATCAGTATGATTATGAACAGGAACTGTGATTTGGTATAACCATGATCTTTGATATTTCAGGTAAAGACAAGTGATAAAAATTATCTTCATCCTGGATGAGAAGAGGAATTTAGAACTACAATTATGATTATGAGTGATTCATATGATTGTGGACCATAATTGTTAATTGATGTTACAGGGATAAAATATTGTTAGTGGATTTTTAATATGTAGAAGATAATAGACTTTATGGTCTATTTGACTCTTCTAATGGATTGCTCGTTCCGCTGCAACTATGGTTGAAAAGTTTTATAATCTATCATATGTTCTAAATCTCTGATTTATTAATGATGAAGGCTATTGATAATTTAATTATCTTTAGTCATGATATTCTTTACTGGGCTATTTGTGCTCACCCTTTTGCTTCACAATTCCTTTCAGGTAATAAGAGTGTAGCTGGATCGAGCGAGGGTAACAGGGGAATAGAACGGTGGTCTCTAGCTGTGGAGGTTCTCCCTAAACAATATGAAAATAATTTTATTGAGAACTTTGAAATAGTGTGTTGTATTTTATACATCATTTAGTAATTATATTTTGTGAATCATATAGGGTGAGACGAACCCAACTTTGGAAGGGTGATTTTCCACTATCATACGAGATGTCTAATGACATACAACCTCGTGTCATCATAAGACAGGATTGTGTACATCCACTTGCTGAGTATATTTACGAGCACTATGTATATAATCTTGGTGTTTGGATGAAGTATAATTCTTAATTAGAGACAGTGGAGATAATGATATGTCAAGAAAAGACTCACCATTGGAAAAAATATGATAGTAATCTTCTCGTTTTTCTTTGGGGTCTATTGGGTCAACCAAGGATAATTCTGTGGACATATGATATCTATCATAACCTAGACGTATGGCCTCCCATGTACGAAGGTTTTCTTGAGCACTTTTTGAAGATTTTAATTTCTAAAACAGTTATTGACTGTACCTTTATGTAAGGTGCCATTATGACGTGCTATCCAAGTTTGGGATGAGAGTCACAGTTGGTATATATTTGTATAAAAACTCACAATATCGTTATATTTTGCACAACAATTGTAGTAATAAAGTTGTAGTTTGTTTCTGTACCATGCATTCGGTGACTTAGAATAGGTTGGATGGATTGGACCTATTTTGGGGGCGTCACAGTTGGTATCAGAGCTTAGGGATATGGTCTCTAGCAGAGATCGGGGAGTAGAACTAGGAGGGGAGAGATGAGTAAACCCTTCGCTAGTGTGTCCTACCTAAGCTGAATTTTCTTACTTAAGTTGACAAATTGTGATATGTCAATTAACCTTTGTTTTGAAGCTGTATTCTAGAATTATATCTGAAATACAGGAGATAAACAATGGGAAAATCACGATACAGAGGAGATGACCGGGAGAATACAATCGGAAAAGAAAGTAAGGTATTCTCATCTCTTCGAATTACCAGGTATGCAAATTTCGGGGACGAAATTTCATAAGGAGGGGAGATTGTAAGACCCCAAATTTTATGAAATAAAAGTATTCAATTTTTCTTATAATTATTATTCAGTAAATGGTTAAATTGATAAAAAGTTAAAGTTATGGGTGAAATGTACAAATTTTACAAAATAAGCAAGTGGTTATAAAATATTCATTGTTGTCAGGGAATATTAGTTTGGTCGTGGAATATTCTTGTTGTTAGAGAATATTCGTACGACGGCACAACCATTTATGGGCCCCATAACAGAATAACTATCGGACGAAGAAAATAACAAATTTGAGTTTTTATAAATAATGGCGTAATGGTTACCGTCAACACTGTTAGAATACCCGCTGGTTAAAATACTGTAATACGTGTTGTTGCACAGTAGCATACGGTATTGCACAGTATTTTTGAATTATTGATTCTTATGTAAGAAGGTACTACTCAATAATTGTTACAGTAATTACTGTTCAATATTTTATTTTATTGATTCAATAATTGCTACGTTGATATTTTATATTATTGTTGTTTCAATAGATGTCATTGCACAATATTTCCCATTATCAGATCAATAATTCATATTATTTGAATAATATTATTAGATATCATTATTGGAAATGTCTAAAAAGTTCTGTCAAGGAGAGGTTTGGTCACCTAATTGCGCGCCAGTAAGGAAAAATCTTTATCGGAAAGCCCCCTCTTTCTTGGGAACAACCTGGTTGTCATAATTGTGATTCTGTAATATTATTTGTGAATAATTAATTATTAATTTATATGATAAGGAAATATTTATTTTTATGTGGATATAATTGAAAGAATTAATGCTGAGGTGTTTTATTAGTATTTGTCGAAATGAAGAACGAAATATGAGATTTTCAGAAAATTTAGTTTATTACTTGATTTTGTAAAATCCATAACTCTTTCTGTATAATGAGTTAGGAGATGAGCCATATATCAAAAGAAAGCCCTGGAAGTAAGCTAAGCGTAGAAATTTGAATCACCCAAAAATTCTTTGTGAATTTTTCGTGGTGACTGTTTGAGCGAGACTGGTACGAGGGACTTATATAAGCATATCTAATAATATGCATGCTATAAATATGCTACTCATCATGCTAAAATCGATTGTTTTTGTAAGGTTGTTAGCTTTCATATTCCTAACCAACCTGTTATGCGAATTCAAGTAACCAAACCACTAAAGTCAATTACTGTCATATCAAGCCATAAGTAAAGAGCCCCGAGCCTTTTTCTGGTAACTTCCAAGTTTTGGAATGCTTCAAAGCTAAACCATCCAGGTTTTGACAATGTCTAGAAAGTTCTGTCAAGGAGAGGTTTGGTCACCTAATTGCGCACTAATAAGGAGAAATCCTTATCGGAAAGCCCCCTCTTTCTTGGGAATGATCTGGTTGTTAAATATTGTGAGTTATAATATTAATGATGAATAAGTTCGTCTTGATTAAAGATGAAATTGATAGTTTCATTGTGTGGAAATTATTAGTGTTAGTGAAAATCGACATTTATTTCGATATTAATTGATGTCTGAAAGTTATACTAACCAATCGGGTAATTAATCAGATAAATGAGCAATTAATTACTATTAATTCACATGATTATAACTATTTATTCACATGTGTGTACTATTGATTCACATTCTTGCACTATTAGGGGTGGTGGTGCAAGATTGATAATACTTGCATGACTAAGTTAAAAATGGAGGTATAGATGGATGTACTATACTGTAATTCATATTTTCACGTGTCTAGAACTATTGATTTACATGATTTACTATTAATTCACATTATTTACTATTAGGGGAGGTGGTGCAAGTTTGATAATACTTGCAGGACTAAATTAAAAATGAAAAAAAAGAGGAAGGTATTATACTGTAATATTTCGAGCCCCAAAACGTGCAATTATCGAAACTATATTTTCCTATAAATAGAAGCTCATTCTTCCTTCATTTCTCACCAATTCACAAAAGGTATAAAGCAATTATTATAGAGAGAAAGAAGAAGAGAAGTCTGCTACCTTACTATTTTAGTATCCAATTTTTCTAAGATAAGGGATATTATTCCTTCGTATTCATGAAGAGAGTTATTTTCTTTCAATACTCGTAAGGGTTGTTATTCCATTCTTTATTATTATGTGGGAATAACCTGTCTATGCGAAGTACCGCATACATGGTGAAATTCTTCTGTTATTCCATTCTTTATTATTCTATTGGAATAACCTGTCTGTGCGGCCTATCGCATGCCTAGTGAATTCTGTTGTTATTTCATTCTTTATTATTCTGTTAGAATATCATGTCTGTGTGGATTACGCATGACCTGGTTCTATTCTTTATTATTATGTTAGAATATCCTATCTGTGCGGGTTACGCATGACCTGGTTCCATTCTTTATCATTTTGTGAGAATAACCTGTCTGTGCAGATTAGGCACGCCTGGTGAATTCTTCTGATATTCCATTCTTTATTATTCTGTTGGAATAACCTGTTTATGTGGATTACCGCATGCATGGTGAATGATCCTTCATATTCATTCCTTATTAAATTATGGAAATGATCTGTCTACATGGATTACCACATGGCGGACAAAAATTCATTTGCGGTTTCATATATTCTATTATACTCAGTTGGTTAAAGTTTTGGCTTCTATACTCCATGAATTTAGTGGAATATCCTTGATATATGTGCTTCATCCAGTATTTTTTCATGAAAATATTTTTCTGAGCATTCTTGAATTTTACTCCATAAAGCAGTATCATGTTGACAATTTGGACGTTATTGATTTCAGGATAAGTTAACTTATATCTTTAAAATTTATTCTTGAACTTGTTTTATTGAATTATTTGTAAGATCCCGAATTTTATGAAATAAAAGTATTCAATTTTTCTTATAATTACTATTCAGTAAATGGTTAAATTGATAAAAGTTTAAAGTTATGGGTGAAATATGAATTTTTTTCAAAATAAGCAAGTGGTTAAAAAATAATCATTGTTGTCGGGGAATATTCGTTTGGTCGTGAAATATTCTTTCTGTCGGAGAATATTCGTACGACGGCGCAGCTATTTGTGGGCCCCATAACGAATAACTGTCGGGTGAAGAAAAACGACAAATTTGAGTTTTTACAAATAACGGCGTAGTTGTTATCGTTAATACTGTTGAAATACCCGGTGATTAAAATACAGTAATACGCGTAATTGCACAGTAGCACACGGTATTGCACAGTATTTTTGAAATTATTGATTCTTACGTAAGAAGGCACTACTCAATAATTGTTACAGTAATTACTGTTCAATATTTTATTTTATTGATTCAATAATTGCTACGTTGAAATTTTATATTATTGTTGTTCAATAATTGTTGCTGCACAGTATTTTCCATTATCAGATCAATAATTCATATTATTTGAATAGTATTATTAGATAGCATTATTGGCAATGTCTAGAAAGTTCTGTCTAAGGAGAGGTTTGGTCATCTAATTGCGCGCTAGTAAGGAGAAATCCTTATTGGAAAGCCCCCTCTTTCCTGGGAACGGCCTGGTTGTCATAAATGTGATTCTGTAATATTATTTGTGAATAATTAATTATTGATTTATATGATAAGAAAATATTTATTTTATGTGGATATAAATGAGGGATATATTTTTGTGGTTAAAATGAAGGAGTTAATGTTGAGGTTTTTATCAGTATTTTTGTCGGAATGGAGGTATTAAAAATCAGGGTTTTTGAGATATTTTGCGGGGGTTATAATTTTTAATCCGACCGTTGGATCGTAGTAATATTTGGATATGTTATACATATATAAGTTGAGTATATGTCCACAAATTTTGAACCGTTAAAAATGAATGTATGATTTGTTATGAATTTTACGAGATGACTGGTTCAGAAATTGTTGAATTTTCGGAGTTTATCATTTTGGTGGAAAATTCTAGAATTGGTGGGCCCCACTTGTGGTTGGTGAAGAAATGTGCTGAATTATATTTCAAATGTGGTGGGTGGGAATAGTAGCAGGTAAAGCCATCAGGTTGCAGGTCAAACCTACCAAAATTTTCCTATAAATAGAGGGCTAAGTTAGAATTGAAAATCACACCAGAAACATAAGCTTTCTCTCTTTCTCTCTCTAGATTATTGAGTGTATTTAGATACTTGGTGAGTTGCTATTCATCAGTACAAGTTTCCTTCAGCCTTATACCGATCAGAAGTACTGCTCTTTTGAGGTAAGGGATAGTAAGGGATAGTAAGGGATAGTAAGAGATTTTAAGGGTTGTTATGTTTTTCAGTTTCGTAATTTTTCTGAACTTCAAAAATTCTGGAAAAATTTGAAATGATATTTTGATGAGTTTTATTGATTGTGTCCAAAAATGGTGATTTTTGGATGTATAGATTGAGAGTTATGAATTTTATGAGAAAAGACTATTTTAAAAGTAACTGCTTATAATTTCTTGTGGTTAACTCCAAAATTGATGAAATTTTTATTGGGAGTACATGTATATGATAGAAGTATACTCTGTAAATTTCAGAATTTTTAGACAAAAGTACAATTTTTGATAAATGTCTAAATATTCGGCTATTTTGGCCATATGAAAAATAGTAAATGACTTTTAAAAATTCTGAGAAAAATATATGTTCACTACGGGACTATATTATGCTAAATCCCAGAAAAGAAATATTTTTGGAACTGATTTGGTATTTTTCATGAAAATGGTCTAGCTATGAGTAAATGAATTAAATATGTTTTGTGAAGAAAGAAAATTGGAAAATAGGATTTTATGGCTTGAGAATCCTATATGAGGTATATGCAGATTTTTGATGAGGGTTTTGGTTATTGATGATGAAATTGTAAGAGTTGGCATTTTATGATGATTAAATGCATTAATTAGTAAAGTGTAAACAATTAAAATAAATTGTTTATAAATTTAAGTAATGTTATTCTTTCAATATCATTATACCGAAATATTGGTATGAATTTTATTGTAGAATTTCTATTTTTGTGTCGGGGTTACTATTCATGAGTTACGAATATTACTCTTGAGATTAAAACTATATGTTGATCATATTATTTTTATCATCATATATAACATTTTTATAACCTGATGTTGAAATTCTCTTTCACTGGAGTGTAAAGATGGGTAGATTATTGGTATGATCATGACTAGGGTTCTCTTTGGCCTGTAGTGCAAAGTTGAATTGTGACTGGTATGATCATGACCATTGAATATCTTAAGCTTAAGTGCAAAGGTGAATTGATCAACATGGTTATAATTATCGTTTATATAAATTCTGAAATGATTATATATTTCTTTGAGATATGAATATATTTGGCCTGTAGTGCAAATATAAATTGTTGATGAATATCTTTGGCATGTAGTGCAAAGATGGACTGTTGATGAATATCTTTGGCATGTAGTGCAAAGATTGCATGTTGAGGAATATCTTTGGCCTGTAGTGCAAAGATGAATTGTAGATGAATATCTTTGGCCTGTAGTGCAAAGATGGTCTGTTGATGAATATCTTTGGCCCGTAGTGCAAAGATAAACTGTTGTTGAATATCTTTGGTCGTAGTGCAAAGATGGATTTATTAGTATGATTATGAACAGGAACTGTGATTTGGTATAACCATGATCTTTGATGTTTCAGGTAAAGACATGTGATGAAAATATTATTCGTCCTGGGTGCGAAGAAAAATTTAGAATCACAATTATGATTATGAGTTATTCATATGATTGTGGAAAGGAACTGTTGATTGATGTTACAGGGATAAAACATTGTTGGTGGATTTTTAACATGGAGAAGATAATAGACTTTATAGTCTATTTGACTCTTCTAATGGATTGCTCGTTCCGCTGCAACTATGGTTGAAATTTTTATCATTTACCATATGTTCTAAATCTCTGATTTATTATTGATGAAGGCTACTGATAATTTAATTATCTTTAGTCATGATATTCTTTACTGGGCTAGTTGTGCTCACCCTTTTGCTTCACAATTCCTTTCAGGTAATAAGAGTGTAGCTGGGTCGAACGAGGGTAACGGGGAAATAGAACAGTGGTCTCTAGCTGTGGATGTTCTCCCGAAGCAGTATAGAAAAGTTCATTTAGTAGTTATATTTGGTGAATCAAATAGGGTAAGGTGTACCCAACGTTGGAAGGGTGGTTTGCCACTATCATATAAGATGTCTAACGACATACAACCTCGTGTCATCATAAGACAGGGATGTGCTCATCCACTTGCTGAGTATATATACGAGCACTACCTATATAATCTTGGTGTTTGTTTAAAGTATAATTCTCAATTAGAGACGGTAGAGATAATGATATGTCAAGAGAAGACTCACCATTGGGAAGAATATGATAGTAATCTTCTCGTTTTTATTTGGGGTCTATTGGGTCAACCAAGGATAATTCTGTGGCCATATGATATCTATCATAACCTAGACGCGTGGCCTCCCATGTACGAAGGTTTCCTTGAGCACTTCCCAAAGATTCTAATTTCTAAAACAGTTTTTGACTATACCTTTATGTAAGGTGTTATTGTGAGGTGATGTCCACGGTTGGAACATGAGTCACATTTGGTATATATTTGTATCCAAACTCACAGCATATGTGTTGTTGTATTTTGTACGACAATTGTTGTAATAAAGTTGTAGTTGTTTTCTGTACCATGTATTTGACGACTCAGAATGGGTTGGGTGGAATGAACCTATTTTGGGGTCGTTACAGTTGGTATCAGAGCTTAGGGATATGATCTCTGGTGGAGATCGGGGAATATAACTAGGAGGGGAGAGATGCGTAAATCCTTCGCTAGTGTGTCCTACCTAAGCTTATTTGTTGGTTAGTCATAATATTGGGATATTATGTGATATGTTAATTTGTTTAATTAACCCTTATTTTATGGCAGTATTTGAGAATGGCAGCTGAGAATGCTAACAATGGAGTGAATGAGACTGTGGAGATACCTCTAATCACTAACCATGATAATGTGATGTCAGACGAAGAAGAAATTAGAGATATCTATGTGGTGAGTGAAGAATTGATAGTTGCACCCGAGATAGTCGCAGAGGTAACAGCTGAGACTGAGGAAGAAGAGGAAGAAGAAGTACCAGAGGAGAGTTTATTAGAGGTATTATATGATCAAAATGTAGAATTTCAAAATCGTATTCATGAGTTAGAAGAGCAGGCAGAAGAACGACAGGCGGTCGTGGAACAAAAGGATGCAACAATTCAAGCTTGTGTTACCCGATATGTGATGCTTGAACAGAAGCATTCTTTGGCAGAGTATAAGATGATAAAAATGGAATCTGAGCTGAAAGAAGAAAAAATTGAACGAGTGAGAATAAGTGATGCATGGGCAAAAGCCGCACGACACGTGGATATTGTGGAAAGAGATGTTCGATCTAAGAAGGCTAAAATAGATGATATGAATTTCTCTTTTTGGAAAGCAATTGGGAGAACCCAACATCGAGTTTTGAATTACCCTGTACATAGCGGTCAACCTGAATCCGATATGGATCGAAGATTGATGATTCAGATCATGAATGAGGAGTACGAAGAGGCAGTTGAGGGAGGAATATGTCCTATAGAAAGGTATATTCCAACGGTAATGATGACGCCAAATGCTGCTCCAGACAAGTCAAAGCCGAGTAGTTCGAGATGGCGGTTGTCATGACTTCCCAACAAATGAGGAACCCAAATGAAGTTATCATGGGAGATGAGCAATGGAGAAATCATGATGATCTGAGAGATAGAATCTGAAATGGAAGCAAGGTATTCTCAACTCTTCGAAATACCAGGTACGTAAATTTCGGGGACGAAATTTCATAAGGAGGGGAGATTGTAAGATCCCGAATTTTATGAAATAAAAGTATTCATTTTTTCTTATAATTACTATTCAGTAAATGGTTAAATTGATAAAAGTTTAAAGTTATGGGTGAAATATGAATTTTTTTCAAAATAAGCAAGTGGTTATAAAATAATCATTGTTGTCGGGGAATATTCGTTTGGTCGTGGAATATTCTTTCTGTCGGAGAATATTCGTACGACGGCGCAGCTATTTGTGGGCCCCATAACGAATAACTGTCGGGTGAAGAAAAACGACAAATTTGAGTTTTTACAAATAACGGCGTAGTTGTTATCGTTAATACTGTTGAAATACCCGGTGGTTAAAATACAGTAATACGCGTTATTGCACAGTAGCACACGGTATTGCATAGTATTTTTGAAATTATTGATTCTTACGTAAGAAGGCACTACTCAATAATTGTTACAGTAATTACTGTTCAATATTTTATTTTATTGATTCAATAATTGCTACGTTTGAAATTTTATATTATTGTTGTTCAATAATTGTTGCTGCACAGTATTTTCCATTATCAGATCAATAATTCATATTATTTGAATAGTATTATTAGATAGCATTATTGGCAATGTCTAGAAAGTTCTGTCTAAGGAGAGGTTTGGTCATCTAATTGCGCGTAGTAAGGAGAAATCCTTATTGGAAAGCCCCCTCTTTCCTGGGAACGGTCTGGTTGTCATAAATGTGATTCTGTAATATTATTTGTGAATAATTAATTATTGATTTATATGATAAGAAAATATTTATTTTATGTGGATATAAATGAGGGATATATTTTTGTGGTTTAAAATGAAGGAGTTAATGTTGAGGTTTTTATCAGTATTTTTGTCGGAATGGAGGTATTAAAAATCAGGGTTTTTGAGATATTTTGCGGGGGTTATAATTTTTAATCCGACCGTTGGATCGTAGTAATATTTGGATATGTTATACATATATAAGTTGAGTATATGTCCACAAATTTTGAACCGTTAAAAATGAATGTATGATTTGTTATGAATTTTACGAGATGACTGTTTCAGAAATTGTTGAATTTTCGGAGTTTATCATTTTGGTGGAAAATTCTAGAATTAGTGGGCCCCACTTGTGATTGGTGAAGAAATGTGCTGAATTATATTTCAAATGTGGTGGGTGGGAATAGTAGCAGGTAAAGCCATCAGGTTGCAGGTCAAACCTACCAAAATTTTCCTATAAATAGAGGGCTAAGTTAGAATTGAAAATCACACCAGAAACATAAGCTTTCTCTCTTTCTCTCTCTAGATTATTGAGTGTATTTAGATACTTGGTGAGTTGCTATTCATCAGTGCAAGTTTCCTTCAGCCTTATACCGATCAGAAGTACTGCTCTTTTGAGGTAAGGGATAGTAAGGGATAGTAAGGGATAGTAAGGGATTTTAAGGGTTGTTATGTTTTTCAGTTTCGTAATTTTTCTGAACTTCAAAAATTCTGGAAAAATTTGAAATGATATTTTGATGAGTTTTATTGATTGTGTCCAAAAATGATGATTTTTGGATGTATAGATTGAGAGTTATGAATTTTATGAGAAAAGACTATTTTAAAAGTAACTGCTTATAATTTCTTGTGGTTAACTCCAAAATTGATGAAATTTTTATTGGGAGTACATGTATATGATAGAAGTATACTCTGTAAATTTCAGAATTTTTAGACAAAAGTACAATTTTTGATAAATGTCTAAATATTCGGCTATTTTGGCCATATGAAAAATAGTAAATGACTTTTAAAAATTCTGAGAAAAATATATGTTCACTACGGGACTATATTATGCTAAATCCCAGAAAAGAAATATTTTTGGAACTGATTTGGTATTTTTCATGAAAATGGTCTAGCTATGAGTAAATGAATTAAATATGTTTTGTGAAGAAAGAAAATTGGAAAATAGGATTTTATGGCTTGAGAATCCTATATGAGGTATATGCAGATTTTTGATGAGGGTTTTGGTTATTGATGATGAAATTGTAAGAGTTGGCATTTTATGATGATTAAATAATTAATTAGTAAAGTGTAAACAATTAAAATAAATTGTTTATAAATTTAAGTAATGTTATTCTTTCAATATCATTATACCGAAATATTGGTATGAATTTTATTGTAGAATTTCTATCTTTTGTGTCGGGGTTACTATTCATGAGTACGAATATTACTCTTGAGATTAAAACTATATGTTGATCATATTATTTTTATCATCATATATAACATTTTTATAACCCTGATGTTGAAATTCTCTTTCACTGGAGTGTAAAGATGGGTAGATTATTGGTATGATCATGACTAGGGTTCTCTTTGGCCTGTAGTGCAAAGTTGAATTGTGACTGGTATGATCATGACCATTGAATATTAAGCTTAAGTGCAAAGGTGAATTGATCAACATGGTTATAATTATTGTTTATATAAATTCTGAAATGATTATATATTTCTTTGAGATATGAATATATTTGGCCTGTAGTGCAAAATAAATTGTTGATGAATATCTTTGGCATGTAGTGCAAAGATGGCTGTTGATGAATATCTTTGGCATGTAGTGCAAAGATTGCATGTTGAGGAATATCTTTGGCCTGTAGTGCAAAGATGAATTGTAGATGAATATCTTTGGCCTGTAGTGCAAAGATGGTCTGTTGATGAATATCTTTGGCCCGTAGTGCAAAGATAAACTGTTGTTGAATATCTTTGGTCGTAGTGCAAAGATGGATTATTAGTATGATTATGAACAGGAACTGTGATTTGGTATAACCATGATCTTTGATGTTTCAGGTAAAGACATGTGATGAAAATATTATTCGTCCTGGGTGCGAAGAAAAATTTAGAATCACAATTATGATTATGAGTTATTCATATGATTGTGGAAAGGAACTGTTGATTGATGTTACAGGGATAAAACATTGTTGGTGGATTTTTAACATGGAGAAGATAATAGACTTTATAGTCTATTTGACTCTTCTAATGGATTACTCGTTCCGCTGCAACTATGGTTGAAATTTTTATCATTTACCATATGTTCTAAATCTCTGATTTATTATTGATGAAGGCTACTGATAATTTAATTATCTTTAGTCATGATATTCTTTACTGGGCTAGTTGTGCTCACCCTTTTGCTTCACAATTCCTTTCAGGTAATAAGAGTGTAGCTGGGTCGAGCGAGGGTAACGGGGAAATAGAACAGTGGTCTCTAGCTGTGGATGTTCTCCGAAGCAGTATAGAAAAGTTCATTTAGTAGTTATATTTGGTGAATCCAATAGGGTAAGGTGTACCCAACGTTGGAAGGGTGGTTTGCCACTATCATGCAAGATGTCTAACGACATACAACCTCGTGTCATCATAAGACAGGGATGTGCTCATCCACTTGCTGAGTATATATACGAGCACTACCTATATAATCTTGGTGTTTGTTTAAAGTATAATTCTCAATTAGAGACAGTAGAGATAATGATATGTCAAGAGAAGACTCACCATTGGGAAGAATATGATAGTAATCTTCTCGTTTTTCTTTGGGGTCTATTGGGTCAACCAAGGATAATTCTGTGGCCATATGATATCTATCATAACCTAGACGCGTGGCCTCCCATGTACGAAGGTTTCCTTGAGCACTTCCCAAAGATTCTAATTTCTAAAACAGTTTTTGACTATACCTTTATGTAAGGTGTTATTGTGAGGTGATGTCCACGGTTGGAACATGAGTCACATTTGGTATATATTTGTATCCAAACTCACAGCATATGTGTTGTTGTATTTTGTACGACAATTGTTGTAATAAAGTTGTAGTTGTTTTCTGTACCATGTATTTGACGACTCAGAATGGGTTGGGTGGAATGAACCTATTTTGGGGTCGTTACATTATTATGTTATTGTCATCATTCTCATACTTATATTGTGATGAAAGTCATCTTTGGCTTACGTGCATAGATGGACTTGGTATGATTATGACCAGGGATCATTCGGTACAATCATGACCTGTAATGTTATAAATGATATGGTAAAAGTCCTCAGTGGCATGTAGTGCATTGATTAACAGTTTTTGGTATGATTATGACTAGGGATTATTCGGTATAGTCATGACCATTGATGATTTTAATTAATATCCTTGGCCCGTAGTGCATGGATGATTCGATGATGTGGTTTATTTATTAAGCTGAGTCTCAACGAAAAATTGATGAAAATATTTTAAATCATAGAAGATAGTAGATATCATGTTCTACTTGACTCTTCTAATGGATTCCTTATTCTACTGCAGTTAAACTTGTTGTCTATTATATTCTATCAGTTTAACATTGTTGAAGGCTAATGATAATTTATTCTGTATTATTTTAGTCATAATATTTCTTATTGGGATAGTTGAGCTCACCCTTTCTTTCACTGTTCTCTTCAGAAAATGAGAACGTAGCCGGGACTAGTCGGGGAACGGAGTGACGGTCCAGATGATAGCATTAGTAGTCCTCACTATTCTGTTAAATAGTGTGATAATAAATGTAATGAGGACTCCATTGAGTGTGGATATTATCTAGATGGCAATATTCTTATTAAAACTCTTAGATTATGTTTTGTCGTATTTTACACGACTGCTGTATAATTAATTTGTATTTGAATTTTGTACCATGTATTTGGCGACTCAAGATGGGTGATGTATACCTATTTTGGGAGCGTCACAGTTGGTATCAGAGCTTAGGGATATGATCCCTGGCTGAGATATCAGACAAGAACTAGGAGGGGAGAGACAAGGAATTCCTTCGCTAGTAAGACCTACCTACGTTTATTTGGTATTTAATTGGTCGGTCAGAGTATAGGGATAATATGTGATATGTTAATTAACCCTTGTTTTGTGGCAGTATTTAAAAATGACATCTGAGAATGTTGAGAATAGAAATAGAGCACATGAGACTGTTGAGTCACCACAGATCAATACCCAGGATAATGTGCAACATGAAGACAATAATCCTCAGGTAAACAACAACATTGACCAAATGGCGAACGATGAAATATTTAGGAGCTTTCTGTAATTCGTACAACATCAGGCAAGAGAGACTTTTGTCCAAAATGCAGGTGAAAATACTGGTAACTCTCGGACGGTCACCGCTAAGCAGTTCAAAGAGCTGGGACCACCGGAGTTTTTTGGAGAGCCAAAACCACTTAAGGCGGAGACGTAGATAAAGCAGATCACCAAGATATTTGATGTCTTGGGATGCTCCAAAGAGCAAAAGGATCCCTTTGCCACCTTTATGTTGCGAGCAGAGGCAGATAACTAGTGGGAATCTGTAAAGCGTACTCAACCTACCGCACTGAAGATGACTTGGGAGAAGTTCCAAGAACTGTTCAATGACAAGTACTTTCCCAAAAGTATTCGTCACATAAAAGAGGTAGAGTTCATTAAACTGGAGCAAAACAACATGACCGTGTCGCAATACGAAGCCATGTTTGTCGAGTTGTCTCGGTTTGCGTCCCACTTAGTTGATAACGAGGAGAGAATGACACGAATGTTTCTAAGAAGTTTGAAGCCTGAGATACGCCAATACTTAATTTCTCACAAACTATGATTGTATTCAGATGTTGTAAATAGGGCTCAGTTATTGGAGCACGATAATGAGTTGACCCAACCAAGAGAAAGCAGCCGGTAAAATGATAATACCAATGGTAGCAGCCATCGAAGCGGTGACAACAAGCATAGAGGGAATCAATATGCCAAAAATGGTAATCACTTCGGTGGTAATCATGGCCATGACAATAAGAGTGGACATTTCAAGAGGAGGAGATTCAACAATGATGGAAAGACGTCAGCACCAGCACCTATTGTTATGGAAGGAGAACGACAGCCGGTCGTATGTTACAAATGCGGAGGGGAGGGACATATCAGTCCAAACTGCGTGATGCAGTCTAAAGCGTGTTATAATTATGGAAAAGAAGGTCACCTAGCCCAATTTTGTCGTGCACCAAAGTTAAGTCCAGCTGGGATGGAGGCATCAAAGGGTGTCCCAGACAAGACAAAACTGGTAGTTCAAGGGAGAGCGTTTGTTGTAACCTCCCAAAAAGTGAGGAATCCGAACGAGGTGATCACGGATAAGCTAATCATAAACTCTAGCGAAGTTTATACTTTATTTGATACCGGTTCTACCCATTCTTTTATTTCTCCTACTTGCGCTCAACGTTTAAATTTGACTCTACAGAAATTAGACTTTGACTTATCGGTTGAAACTCCGTTGGGAGAAACTTTCATTATATCCACTATTTATAAGTCTTATTTGATTCAAATCGGTAACCGCACGTTACCTGTCGATCTTATTTCTTTGAAAATACTTGCATTTGATGTGATTTTAGGGATTGATTGGTTAACTACTCATTATGCTAAAATCGATTATTTTCGTAAGGTTGTTAAGCTTTCATATTCCTAACCAACCTATTATGCGAATTCAAGCAATCAAACCACTAAAATCAATCACTGTCATATCAAGCCATAAAGCTATTCGTTTATTGAAAAACAGATGTCAAGCTTTCTTAGCCTATGTCGCTGATTTAAATAAAAATACGTCAGATTTGAATGATATTTCTATTGTTAATAAATTTCCTGACGTATTCCCTGAAGAACTTCCTGGCCTACCCCCAGAGTGTGAAATTGAATTTTGTATCGACCTTGAATCCGGTACAAAACCCATTTTCAAAGCCTCATATCGAATAGCTCCTATTGAACTTCAGGAGTTAAAAACCCAACTACAAGAATTGTTAGACATCGGTTTCATTCATCCTAGTACGTCTCCTTGGGGTGCTCCTGTTCTATTCGTGAAGAAGAAAGACGGCAGTATGCGACTTTGTATTGATTATCGGGAGTGGAATCATGTCGACATCAAAAATAGGTAACTGTTGCCTCGCATTGATGACCTATTTCACCAGTTACAAGTAGCCAAATTCTTTTTAAAGATTGATCTTCGTTCCGGATATCATCAGTTGAAGATTAAAACTGATGACATTCCAAAGACTGCTTTCAAAACTCGGTACGGGTATTATGAATTCCTAGTCATGCCTTTTAGATTGACTAATGCTCCTGCTGCCTTCATGGGCATGATGAACCTAGTATTCAAGGAATATTTAGATCACTTTGTGGTCGTTTTTATTGATGACATCCCCATATACTCCAAAAGTCATGAAGACCATGAGCAACACTTAAGGCTGATACTTCAAAAGCTTCGTGAAAATAAGCTTTATTGCCAAGTTGAAGAAATGTGATTTCTGGCTTGAGGAAGTTGCATTCCTTAGGCACGTGATATCAAACCATGGAATATCTGTTGACCCAGCGAAGATTGAAGCAATTCAAAGCTGAGAGCAACCAAAGTCAGTGACCGAAGTACGTAGCTTTCTCGGCTTAGCTGGTTATTATCTGAGATTCGTGGAAGGATTTTATCGAATCGGTACTCCATTAACTCAGCTGACTCGAAAAAATACAAAGTTCGGTTGGAGCGAGAAATATGAGAAGAGTTTTCAAGAACTCAAGAGAAGACTCATTTCAGCACCTGTTCTGACAATACCATCTGGCTCGGAGGGATTTGTCATCTACAGTGATGCTTCAGGCAAAGGGTTAGGATGCGTTCTCATGCAACATGGGAAAGTCATAGCCCATGCCTCACGACAACTCAAAGAATATGAGAGGAATTATCCTACTCATGATCTGGAGTTGGCAGCAGTCGTTTTTGCGCTTAAGATTTGGAGGCATTACCTGTATAGAGAGAAGGTGGAGATCTATACGGATCATAAAAGCCTCAAATATTTCTTCACTCAAAAGGAACTCAATATGCGGCAACGATGATGGCTTGAGCTGTTGAAAGATTATGATCATACCATCCAATACCATCCTAGAAAAGCGAACGTAGTAGCTGACGCATTGAGTAGAAGATCATATGCGTGTACGAGTGCAATATTTTCAACGCAAAGACCCATTTTGTATGACTTACGAAGGATGGAGATAGAGTTAAAGACTCCAGGGACCCATGTGATGATGACAAATATACGAATAAAACTGACTTTAATCGATAAAGTTAAAGCTGCTCAAGCTACAGACCTAGAGCTAATGCGTATGAGGAAGAAAGTGCAAGAAGGTGCTATTCTGGAAGCAAGAATCGATGAAGAAGGAATACTTCGAGTCAACTCTAGATTTTGTGTTCCTAACAATTCTGACTTGAAGTATAAAATCATGATGGAGACGCAAAACACACCGTTTGCAATCCATCTTGGGAGTACCAAAATGTATCGTGATCTTCGACATACATTTCGGTGGAGCAATATGAAGAGAGAGATAGTTTATCTCAAGGTGTCTAGCCTGTCAACGAGTCAAAGCGGAGCATCAAGTGCCAAAAGGTCCATTGCAACCACTTGAAATTCTAGAATGGAAGTGGGAGCACATTACCATGGATTTCGTTACTGGTCTTCCCAAGGTTTCTCAAGGCATAGATGCGATTGGGTCATTGTTGATAGATTGACTAAGTCTGCTCATTTCTTACCGATATGAGAAACTTATACACTTGAACATCTTGCTCGTATGTACATAAACGAGATTGTAAGACTGCATGGTATGCCAGTATCCATAGTTTCTGATCGAGACCCAAGATTCACTTTAAGATTTTGGGTTAGTTTGCAAAAAGCTATGGGCACGGATTTACGATTTAGTTCGATATATCATACTCAAACGGACGGACAGTCGGAAAGGACTATTCAAACTCTTGAAGATTTATTAAGACTCTGTATCCTTGACTTCAAGGAAAGTTGGGACAAGTTCTTACCATTGGTAGAGTTTTCCTATAATAATAGTTATCAAGCAAGTATTGGCATGGCTCCATTTGAGGCGTTGTATCGAAGAAAGTGTCGTTCTTCTGTATGCTGGAATGAGGTGGGTGAAGCAACGTTGTTAGGACCGGATTTGGTACGTATGACTACGGAAAAGATTCAAAAGGTTCGACAACGTATAAAAACCTCACAAGATCGACAAAAGAGTTATGCTGATCTTCATCGAAAGGACGTGGAATTCAATATTGGAGATCATGTGTTGTTACGTGTTGCTCCATGAAAAGGAGTTACGAGATTTAGAAAGAGAGAAAAGCTCAATCCTCGATTCATTGACCCATTTATAATCCTCGATCTAGTAGGAACTGTGGCCTATAGACTCGCCTTACAGCCAAGTATGTCTCGTGTTCATAACATTTTTCACATATCTATGTTACGTAAATATGTGAAAGACCCGAACCACATTATTAAATTAAAATCAGACGAGATAGAAGAAGATTTAACGTATGAAAAGTTACCTGTTAAAATCTTGGATAAGAAGGATCATATTCTACGCTCCAAGGTTATACCTCAAGTCAAAGTTTTGTGGAGAAACCACGATGTGGAAGAAATGACCTGGGAGTTAGAATATGAGATGAAGTCAAGATATCCTCACCTCTTCGATATACCAGGTACGTACCCTAATTTCGAGGATGAAATTTCATAAGAAGGGGAGGTTGTAAGACCCCAACTTTTATGAATAAAGAAATAATTTTCTCGAAATATATTTTTGAATATTATGGTGTGGATTTGATATAATGTTATAGTTGTGGGTAATATTTATAAATTTTGCAAAGTAAGCAAGTGGTTATATAATATTCGAGTGGTCGGAGAATATTCGTTTTTACAAGGAACATTCGTACGACGACACAATCATTGGTAGACCCCACAACGGAAGTTTTGTCGTAGTTAGAAAACGACAGATTATCTTTTAATAAAAATAACGGCGAAGGTGTTACCGTTAAAACTGTTGAACTACCCGGTAGTAAAAGTACAGTAATACGCGTGGTTGCATAGTAGCACACGTTATTAATTATTGATACTTACGTGAAAAGTCACTTAGTTATACTAAATTATTGCTACAATAATTACTGTATCATATCTCTCATATTATTGATTCAATTATTGTCACAGTATCATCTGCATAATATTTTATATTATTAAATCAATAATTGAGATGACAAAGTTATTCATATTATTATTTACAATATTGATAATGTCTAGAAAGTTCTGTCAAGGAGAGGTTTGGTCACCTAATTGCGTGCCAATAAGGAGAAATCCTTATCGAAAAGCCCCCTCTTTTCTGGGAATGATCTGATTGTTAAATATTGTGAGTTATAATATTAATGATGAATAAGTTCGTGTTGATTAAAGATGAAATTGATAGTTCCATTGTGTGAGAATTATTAGTGTTAGTGAAAATCGACATTTGTTTCGATATTAATTGATGTCTGAAAGTTATACTAACCAATCGGGTAATTAATTGGATAAATGAGGAATTAATTGCTATTAATTCACATAATTATAACTATTTGTTCACATGTGTGTACTATTGATTCACATTCTTGCACTATTAGGGGTAGTGGTGCAAGATTGATAATACTTGCACGACTAAGTTAAAAATGGAGGTATAGATGGAGGTACTATACTGTAATTCATATTTTCACATGTCTAAAACTATTGATTCACATGATTTACTATTAATTCACATTATTTACTATTAGGGGAGGTGGTGCAAGTTTGATAATACTTGCAGGACTAAATTAAAAATGAAGAAAAAGAGGAAGGTATTATACTGTAATATTTTGAGCTCCAAAACGTGTAATTATCGAAACTATATTTTTCTATAAATAGAAGCTCATTCTTCTTTCATTTCTCACCAATTCACAAAAGGTATAGAGCAATTATTATAGAGAGAAAGAAGAAGAGAAGTCTGCTACCTCACTATTTCAGTATCTTATTTTTCTAAGGTAAGGGGTATTACTCCTTCGTATTCATGAAGAGAGTTATTTTCTTTCAATACTCGTAAGGGTTGTTATTACATTCTTTATTATTATGTTAGAATAACCTGTCTATGCGAAGTACCGCATACATGGTGAAATTCTTCTGTTATTCTATTCTTTATTATTCTGTTGGAATAACCTCTCTGTGCGGTCTATCGTATGCCTGGTAAATTTTGTTGTTATTCCATTCTTTATTATTCTGTTAGAATATCCTGTCTGTGCGTATTACGCATGACCTGGTTCCATTCTTTATTATTTTGTTAGAATATCCTATCTATGCGGGTTACGCATGACCTGGTTCTATTCTTTATCATTCCGTGGGAATAACCTGTCTGTGCAGATTACACACGCCTGGCGAATTCTTCTGTTATTCCATTCTTTATTATTCTGTTGGAATAACCTGTCTATGTGGATTATCGCATGCATGGTGAATGATCTTTCATATTCATTCCTTATTAAATTGTAGAAATGATCTGTCTACGTGGATTACAGCATGGCGGGCAAAAATCCATTTGCGGTTTCATATATTCTATTATACTCAGTTGGTTAAAGTTTTGGCTTCTATACTCCATGAAATTAGTGGAATATCCTTGATGTAACGACCCCAAAATAGATCCATTCCATCCAACCTATTCTGAGTCGCCAAATACATGATACAGAAAATAACTATAACTTTATTACAACAATTGTCGTGCAAAATACAACAACACATATGCTGTGAGTTTGGATACAAATATATACCAAATGTGACTCATGTTCCAACCGTGGACATCACCTCACAATGACACCTTACATAAAGGTATAGTCAAAAATTATTTTAGAAATTAGAATCTTTGGGAAGTGCTCAAGGAAACCTTCGTACATGGGAGGCCATGCGTCTAGGTTATGATAGATATCATATGGCCACAGAATTATCTTTGGTTGACCCAATAGACCCCAATGAAAAACGAGAAGATTACTATCATATTCTTCCCAATGGTGAGTCTTCTCTTGACATATCATTATCTCTACTATCTCTAATTGAGAATTATACTTCAAACAAACACCAAGATTATATAGGTAGTGCTCGTATATATACTCAGCAAGTGGATGAGCACATCCCTGTTTTATGATGACACGAGGTTGTATGTCGTTAGACATCTTGTATGATAATGGCAAACCACCCTTCCAACGTTAGGTACACCTTACCCTATTGGATTCACCAAATATAACTACTAAATGAACTTTTCTATACTGCTTCGGGAGAACATCCACAGCTAGAGACCACCGTCTATTTCCCCGTTACCCTCGCTCGACCCAGCTACACTCTTATTACCTGAAAGGAATTGTGAAGTAAAAGGGTGAGCACAACTAGCTCAGTAAAGAATATCATGACTAAAGATAATTAAATTATCAATAGCCTTCATCAATAATAAATCAGAGATTTAGAACATATGGTAAATGATAAAAATTTCAATCATAGTTGCAGCGGAACGAGCAATCCATTAGAAGAGTCAAATAGACTATAAAGTCTATTATTTTCTCCATGTTAAAAATCCACCAACAATGTTTTATCCCTGTAACATCAATCAACAATTCTGGTCCACAATCATATGAATAACTCATAATCATAACTGTAGTTCTAAATTCCTCTTCTCATCTAGGACGAAGATAATTTTCATCACCTGAAACATCAAACATCATGGTTATACCAAATCACAGTTCCTGTCATAATCATACTAATAACTTCATCTTTGCACTACGGGCCAAAGATATTCATCAACAAGTCATCTTTGCACTACAGGCCAAAGATATTCATCCACAGTTCATCTTTGCATTACTGGCCAAAGATATTCATCTACAATTCATCTTTGCACTACAGGCCAAAGATATTCCTCAACAATTCATATTTGCACTACAGGCCAAATATATTCATATCTCAAAGAAATATATAATCATTTCAGAATTTATATACACCATAATTATAACCATGTTAATCAATTCATCTTTACACTTAAGCTAAAGATATTCAATTGTAAATTCAATGGTCATTATCATACCAGTCACAATTCAACTTTGCACTACAGGCCAAAGAGAACCCTAGTCATGATCATACCAATAATCTACCCATCTTTACACTCTAGTGAAAGAGAATTTCAACATCATTTATAAAAATGTTATAAAGATGATAAAAATAATATGATCAACATATAGTTTTAATCTCAAGAGTAATATTCGTAACTCATGAATAGTAAATCGTGAATAGTAACTCATGAATAGTAACCCCGACACAAAAGATAAAAATTCCACAATAAAATCCATACCAATATTTCGGTATAATGATATTGAAAGAATAATATTACTTAAATTTATAAACAATTTATTTTAATTGTTTACACTTTACTAATTAATGCATTTAATCATCATAAAATGCCAACTCTTACAATTTCATCATCAATAACCAAAACCCTCATCAAAAATCTGTATATACCTCATATAGGATTCTCAAGCCATAAAATCTTATTTTCCAATTTTCTTTCTTCACAAAACATATTTAATTCATTTACTCATAGCTAGACCATTTTCATGAAAAATACCAAACAGTTCCAAAAATATTTCTTTTCTGGGATTTAGCATAATATAGTCCCATAGTGAACATATATTTTTCTCAGAATTTTTAAAAGTCATTTACTATTTTTCATATGGCCAAAATAGCCGAATATTTAGACATTTATCAAAAATTGTACTTTTGTCTAAAAATTCTGAAATTTACAGAGTATGCTTCTATCATATACATGTACTCCCAATAAAAATTTTATCAATTTTAGAGTTAACCACAAGGAATTATAAGCTGTTACTTTTAAAATAGTCTTTTCTCATAAAATTCATAACTCTCAATCTATACATCCAAAAATCACCATTTTTGGACACAATCAAGAAAACTCATCAAAATATCATTTTGAATTTTTCCAGAATTTTTGAAGTTCAGAAAAATTACGAAACTGAAAAACATAACAACCCTTAAAATCCCTTAATATCCCTTACTATCCCTTACTATCCCTTACCTCAAAAGTGCAGTATTTCTGACTGGAATGCAAAGCCGAAGGAAACTTGTACTGAATAGCAACTCTCAAAGTATCTAAATACTCACAAAATATGCTTCATAATATAGAGAGAGAAAGAGAGAAAGCTTATGTTTTTGGTGTGATTTTCAATTCTAACTTAGCCCTCTATTTATAGGAAAATTTTGGTAGGTTTGACCTGCAACCTGATGGCTTTACCTGCTACTATTCCCACCCACCACATTTGAAATATAATTCAGCACATTTCTTCACCAACCACAAGTGGGGCCCACCAATTCTAGAATTTTCCACCAAAAATGATTTATAACCTGATTTCCGAATCCCACCTCTTAAAATTCATAACAAATCATACGTTCATTTTTAACGGTTCAAAATTTGTGGACAAATATACTCAACTTATATATGTATAACATATCCAAAAATTACCACGATCCAACGGTCGGATTAAAAATTATAACCCTCGCAAAATATCTCAAAAATCCTGATTTTTAATACCTACATTCCGACAAAAATACGGATAAAAATCTCAACATTAACTCCTTCATTTTTTAACCACAAAAATATATCACTCATTTATATCCACATAAAATAAATATTTTCTTATCATATGAATCAATAATTAATTATTCACAAATAATATTACAGAATCACATTTATGACAACCAGGCCGTTCCCAGGAAAGAGGGGGCTTTCCAATAAGAATTTCTCCTTACTGGCGCGCAATTAGATGACCAAACCTCTCCTTAGACAGAACTTTCTAGACATTGACAATAATGTTATCTAATAATATTATTCAAATAATATGAATTATTGATCTGATAAAGGAAAATACTGTGCAGCAACAATTATTGAAACAACAATAATATAAAATATCAACGCAGCAATTATTGAATCAATAAAATAAAATATTGAACAGTAATTACTGTAACAATTATTGAGTAGTGCCTTCTTACGTAAGAATCAATAATTTTAAAAATACTGTGCAATACCGTGTGCTACTGTGCAATAACGCGTATTACTGTATTTTAATCACCGGGTATTCCAACAGTGTTAACAGTAACAACTACGTCGTTATTTGTAAAAACTCAAATTTGTCGTTTTCTTCACCCGACAGTTATTCGTTATGGGCCCACAAATAGCTGCGCCGTCGTACGAATATTCCGCGACAGAAAAAATATTCCACGACCAAACGAATATTCCCCGACAACAATGATTATTTTATAACCACTTGTGTATTTTGAAAAAATCATATATCACCCTTAACTTTAACATTTATCAATTTAACCATTTACTGAATAGTAATTATAAGAAAAATTGAATACTTTTATTTCATAAAATTCGGGGTCTTACAATCTCCCCTCCTTATGAAATTTCGTCCCCGAAATTTACGTACCTGGTATTTCAAAGAGTTGAGAATACCTTCCTTTCATTTCAATTTCCATCTTCTCTGTCATCATAATTTCTCCATTGCTCATCTCCTGTATTTCAAATAACATTCTAGAATACAGCTTCAAAATAAGTGTTAATTTAACAAATTAACATATCACATAATATCCCGATATTATGACTGACCAACAAATAAGCTTAGGTAGGACACACTAGCGAAGAATTTACTCATCTCTCCCCTCCTAGTTGTATTCCCCGATCTCCGCCAGAGATCATATCCCCAAGCTCTGATACCAAATGTAACGACCCCAAAATAGATCCATTCCATCCAACCTATTCTGAGTCGCCAAATACATGATACAGAAAATAACTATAACTTTATTACAACAATTGTCGTGCAAAATACAACAACACATATGCTGTGAGTTTGGATACAAATATATACCAAATGTGACTCATGTTCCAACCGTGGACATCACCTCACAATGACACCTTACATAAAGGTATAGTCAAAAATTATTTTAGAAATTAGAATCTTTGGGAAGTGCTCAAGGAAACCTTCGTACATGGGAGGCCATGCGTCTAGGTTATGATAGATATCATATGGCCACAGAATTATCTTTGGTTGACCCAATAGACCCCAATGAAAAACGAGAAGATTACTATCATATTCTTCCCAATGGTGAGTCTTCTCTTGACATATCATTATCTCTACTATCTCTAATTGAGAATTATACTTCAAACAAACACCAAGATTATATAGGTAGTGCTCGTATATATACTCAGCAAGTGGATGAGCACATCCCTGTTTTATGATGACACGAGGTTGTATGTCGTTAGACATCTTGTATGATAATGGCAAACCACCCTTCCAACGTTAGGTACACCTTACCCTATTGGATTCACCAAATATAACTACTAAATGAACTTTTCTATACTGCTTCGGGAGAACATCCACAGCTAGAGACCACCGTTCTATTTCCCCGTTACCCTCGCTCGACCCAGCTACACTCTTATTACCTGAAAGGAATTGTGAAGTAAAAGGGTGAGCACAACTAGCTCAGTAAAGAATATCATGACTAAAGATAATTAAATTATCAATAGCCTTCATCAATAATAAAATCAGAGATTTAGAACATATGGTAAATGATAAAAATTTCAATCATAGTTGCAGCGGAACGAGCAATCCATTAGAAGAGTCAAATAGACTATAAAGTCTATTATTTTCTCCATGTTAAAAATCCACCAACAATGTTTTATCCCTGTAACATCAATCAACAATTCTGGTCCACAATCATATGAATAACTCATAATCATAACTGTAGTTCTAAATTCCTCTTCTCATCTAGGACGAAGATAATTTTCATCACCTGAAACATCAAACATCATGGTTATACCAAATCACAGTTCCTGTTCATAATCATACTAATAACTTCATCTTTGCACTACGGGCCAAAGATATTCATCAACAAGTCATCTTTGCACTACAGGCCAAAGATATTCATCCACAGTTCATCTTTGCATTACTGGCCAAAGATATTCATCTACAATTCATCTTTGCACTACAGGCCAAAGATATTCCTCAACAATTCATATTTGCACTACAGGCCAAATATATTCATATCTCAAAGAAATATATAATCATTTCAGAATTTATATACACCATAATTATAACCATGTTAATCAATTCATCTTTACACTTAAGCTAAAGATATTCAATTGTAAATTCAATGGTCATTATCATACCAGTCACAATTCAACTTTGCACTACAGGCCAAAGAGAACCCTAGTCATGATCATACCAATAATCTACCCATCTTTACACTCTAGTGAAAGAGAATTTCAACATCAGGATTATAAAAATGTTATATAAGATGATAAAAATAATATGATCAACATATAGTTTTAATCTCAAGAGTAATATTCGTAACTCATGAATAGTAAATCGTGAATAGTAACTCATGAATAGTAACCCCGACACAAAAGATAAAAATTCCACAATAAAATCCATACCAATATTTCGGTATAATGATATTGAAAGAATAATATTACTTAAATTTATAAACAATTTATTTTAATTGTTTACACTTTACTAATTAATGCATTTAATCATCATAAAATGCCAACTCTTACAATTTCATCATCAATAACCAAAACCCTCATCAAAAATCTGTATATACCTCATATAGGATTCTCAAGCCATAAAATCTTATTTTCCAATTTTCTTTCTTCACAAAACATATTTAATTCATTTACTCATAGCTAGACCATTTTCATGAAAAATACCAAAGCAGTTCCAAAAATATTTCTTTTCTGGGATTTAGCATAATATAGTCCCATAGTGAACATATATTTTTCTCAGAATTTTTAAAAGTCATTTACTATTTTTCATATGGCCAAAATAGCCGAATATTTAGACATTTATCAAAAATTGTACTTTTGTCTAAAAATTCTGAAATTTACAGAGTATGCTTCTATCATATACATGTACTCCCAATAAAAATTTTATCAATTTTAGAGTTAACCACAAGGAATTATAAGCTGTTACTTTTAAAATAGTCTTTTCTCATAAAATTCATAACTCTCAATCTATACATCCAAAAATCACCATTTTTGGACACAATCAAGAAAACTCATCAAAATATCATTTTGAATTTTTCCAGAATTTTGAAGTTCAGAAAAATTACGAAACTGAAAAACATAACAACCCTTAA
Organism: Panax notoginseng; assembly: GCA_016801055.1. NCBI lineage: Eukaryota > Viridiplantae > Streptophyta > Magnoliopsida > Apiales > Araliaceae > Panax > Panax notoginseng. The sequence continues at coordinate 41,231,268 of CM029012.1, forward strand.
AATCCCTTAATATCCCTTACTATCCCTTACTATCCCTTACCTCAAAAGTGCAGTATTTCTGACTGGAATGCAAAGCCGAAGGAAACTTGTACTGAATAGCAACTCTCAAAGTATCTAAATACTCACAAAATATGCTTCATAATATAGAGAGAGAAAGAGAGAAAGCTTATGTTTTTGGTGTGATTTTCAATTCTAACTTAGCCCTCTATTTATAGGAAAATTTTGGTAGGTTTGACCTGCAACCTGATGGCTTTACCTGCTACTATTCCCACCCACCACATTTGAAATATAATTCAGCACATTTCTTCACCAACCACAAGTGGGGCCCACCAATTCTAGAATTTTCCACCAAAAATGATTTATAACCTGATTTCCGAATCAGCCACCTCTTAAAATTCATAACAAATCATACGTTCATTTTTAACGGTTCAAAATTTGTGGACATATACTCAACTTATATATGTATAACATATCCAAAAATTACCACGATCCAACGGTCGGATTAAAAATTATAACCCTCGCAAAATATCTCAAAAATCCTGATTTTTAATACCTACATTCCGACAAAAATACGGATAAAAATCTCAACATTAACTCCTTCATTTTTTAACCACAAAAATATATCACTCATTTATATCCACATAAAATAAATATTTTCTTATCATATGAATCAATAATTAATTATTCACAAATAATATTACAGAATCACATTTATGACAACCAGGCCGTTCCCAGGAAAGAGGGGGCTTTCCAATAAGAATTTCTCCTTACTGGCGCGCAATTAGATGACCAACCTCTCCTTAGACAGAACTTTCTAGACATTGACAATAATGTTATCTAATAATATTATTCAAATAATATGAATTATTGATCTGATAAAGGAAAATACTGTGCAGCAACAATTATTGAAACAACAATAATATAAAATATCAACGCAGCAATTATTGAATTAATAAAATAAAATATTGAACAGTAATTACTGTAACAATTATTGAGTAGTGCCTTCTTACGTAAGAATCAATAATTTTAAAAATACTGTGCAATACCGTGTGCTACTGTGCAATAACGCGTATTACTGTATTTTAATCACCGGGTATTCCAACAGTGTTAACAGTAACAACTACGTCGTTATTTGTAAAAACTCAAATTTGTCGTTTTCTTCACCCGACAGTTATTCGTTATGGGGCCCACAAATAGCTGCGCCGTCGTACGAATATTCCGCGACAGAAAAAATATTCCACGACCAAACGAATATTCCCCGACAACAATGATTATTTTATAACCACTTGTGTATTTTGAAAAAATCATATATCACCCTTAACTTTAACATTTATCAATTTAACCATTTACTGAATAGTAATTATAAGAAAAATTGAATACTTTTATTTCATAAAATTCGGGGTCTTACACTTGATATATGCGCTTCATCCAGTATCTTTTCATGAAAATATTCTTCTGAGCATTCTTGAATTTTACTCCACAAAGCAGTATCATGTTGACAATTTAGACGTTATTGATTTCAGGATAAATTAACTTATAAATCTTTAAAATTTATTCTTGAACTTGTTTTATTGAATTATTATGTCATTGTCATCATCCTCATGCTTATATTGTGATGAAAATCATCTGTGGCTTACGTGCATAGATGGACTTGGTATGATTATGACCAGGGATCATTCGGTATAATTATGACCTGTAATGTTATAAATGATGCGGTAAAAGTCCTCAGTGGCCTATAGTGCATTGATGGATAGTTTTGGGTATGATTATGACCAGTGATTATTCGGTATAGTCATGACCATTGATAATTTAATGAATATCCTTGGCCCGTAGTGTAGGGATGATTCGATGATGTTGTTTATTTATTAAGCTGAGTCTCAACGATAAAAATTAATGAAAACATTTTAAATCATAGAAGATTGTAGATATCATGCTCTACTTGACTCTTCTAATGGATTGCTTATTCCGCTGCTGTTAAACTTGTTGTCTATTATATTCTATCAGTTTAACATTGTTGAAGGTTAATGATAATTTATTCTGCATTATCTTAGTCATAATATTTCTTACTGGGCTAGTTGAGCTCACCCTTTCTTTCACTGTTCTCTTCAGGAAATGAGAACGTAGCTGAGACTAGTCGGGGAACGGAGTGACGGTTCAGATGATAGCATTAGTAGTCCTCACTATTCTATTAAATAGTGTGACAATAAATGTAATGAGAACTCCATTGAGTGTGGATATTGTCTAGATGACAATATTCTTATTAAAACTCTTAGATTATGTTTTGTCGTATTTTACACGACTGTTGTATAATTAAGTTGTATTTGAATTTTGTACCATGTATTTGGCGACTTAAGATGGGTGATGTATACCTATTTTGGGGGCGTCACAAGCTAAATGAAGAATATCAAAGCAGGCTGAAAGTACAAGAAAAGGGGAATGATAAAATTGCTAGAAGATCTAGCCAGCGGAAAAATTACTCAAGGGAATGTGATTTCCCAAAGAAGAAAGATCAAACAACCTCCCAAAGGGCTTGAAAATTCACCCCTCTGAGCAAATCAAATGAAGAAATGCTACACTTTCTGATAAGCGAAGGAAGGATTACTGAGTTGTTGCCTCCTATAAATTCCAAGATAAAGAATTATGATTCCACCAAGATATGTCTCTATCATTCTAACTCACTTGGACATGCGACTGAGGAATGTTGGTCTTTGCGATATAAAATCCAGGATCTCATTGAAAATGGAGAGCTGGAGATAGAATTCCCCATGACCAAAAAAGGCGAAAAGGAAAGCCTAAGATGTCCCTTCGACACAGGCAGTTCAAAGGAGGTGAAAGCTATGAGCGCCAATTCTGGCAGAACACAAGGTGAACTGATCCCAATGCAAGGAATGACAGAGGAAAAAAGGGAATCCCCAAAGGAGATTCCTCTGCCAACATCAAACATCTTGTGGTCCAAAGATATCAACCACGTTTCTGATTTTATCACCTTGGATGATGAGGAGGAAATACTAATCCTTTCCAAGGAAGGAAAAGCCAAAAAGGAAAGTTCCTTGCGAGAAATACAACAACAGTTCGAGGGAGATTTCATGGTCGAATCCACCCAAGCCCAGGAAAAAGGTGAAGGAACAAATGAAGAAAAAGGTGGTGAGATTGTCGTGGAAACCAACCCATTAAAGAATCCGAAGTTCATCCCTTTTTGCGATGGGTCCAATTCAAGCGTCCCTGAGGAATGTATTGAATCAGGAAGAGATCAAGTTATGGCCATAAGTGAAAATATTCAGAACCAAGAGGTAATCTCTATCGCGAGCCCTAAAGGCAACATAACTATTGACAACTGGACTATCATACCTTAGCTAGCCAAGAAGATGAAGATCCAGAGGATATAGTTGTGAGTTCCAGGAGATGTTGCGACGATATCACTTTCTTCGCAGTGTGCCATTTATTTTCCATGTATGTAAAGAAAAAAAAAACAAAAAAACATAAAAAAAAAACAAAAAACAACAAAAAAACAAAAAATAAAAAATAAAAAACATAACAAAAAAAAACCAAACAAAAAGAAAAAAAAAGCAAAAAACAAAAAACAAAAAACAAAAACAAAAACAAAAAAAACAAAAAAAGACACAAAAAGACAAAGAAAAAGAAAGAAAAAACAAAAACATCTCTACACCCTTCTCACCACTAACCACTTTAAACCTTTTTAAACCAAAGTTGGAACTACGCAGACCTGATCTCCCCTCATCAATGAGAGTACGTTGGCAGCCATGTACGGTGCAGTCTAACCGCTACAGAAATCGAAAAACCCCTTCAACCAAGCTCAAACTCCCATAAATATTTTCAGCCTTTCAAACCACAGCCTGAACTACGAATGACCTGGTCTCCCTTCATCAATGGGAGTACGTAGGCACACTACAAGAAAAATCTCTAACAACGACCGACAGTATCTGCGACCGCATATTTCGGTCGCTAATAACATTAACAGCGACCGACTTTAGCGACGATAATGTAATTTAGTCGCTATTAGTATTCGCAACCGCACGCGGTTCGTAACAGCAACCGCTTGCGATCGCTAATAAGGCCACGTGTTTAAAATTCAGCGACTGCACGCGGTCGCAGAAAGCGGTCGCTGATTCTATTTAATCTCAGCCGAACCAGGCAGTCAGACAAGACATAAACGGAGGAGAACGAAGGAGGGGAACGAAGGAGAAGAGGGAGAAGAAGGAGGGGAGAATAATTTCTCTCTACTGTGCTCGCATCGATTCAGGTATGTTAATATATCACTTTACTGTGCATTTTTTTACTAGAAGGGCTTTCAATTTTCATCTCAATATGGAAAGGGTAAATACTAAATTATTTGGTTAATTTTCAAATTTTCATCTCTACTGTGCGTTGGTATTGTTGAACTGGTTGTAGTATATATATTTGGTTATTTTCAAATTGTAATGTACTTTTGTGATGCTTTCTTTGGATTTTGTTTGATGAATTTTATCTGTGATATTTTGTTGAGTTATGTTCGACATATAGTTTTGCCCTTTTGTTTATCTAGTTTTTTTGCTGTATTTGGGACTGGAATAGTGATAATTAAACATAGTTGGAGAATCTTTTAAATGACTGCAGCTATAGTTCTTAAGATTTTTTCTGTGAGGCCACTGCCTTATTTAGGTGCATAGAATTTATGTGATTCAAAGCCAGGATTTCATAATTGACTTTGAAGCAACCAGATACTGATAAAGGCCAACTAAATTTTCAACCAAATTTTAATTATTATGAACATCTTATCTTCATCTATACTATTTTATTTTTTAGAAAGCACCCACTTTAATTTTGAGATACAATAATTTCATTTACTATTACAATATCAAATATCAATCAAATTTTATTACTCCAAACAAACATCACATGAAATCAAACCTCACTAGAAGAGTAAGAAATAAATTGACAAAAACGCTTCAAATAAAATCAAACAAATCTCAAGCCTCACATAAACAAGAGGAAACAAAGTTTCAAATAAATTTTTTTTTATCTAAAATAAGAATCAAACTGAGATCTAAATGTCACAATAACTAAAACTTAAATGACAAAAAAAAATTTTCTTCTACTATTAGTATTATATAGGAACTTAAAGTTAGTTAGGTATATTATTACCAATCTTTTTTTTTCTTTTTTCTTTTTTTGATAACAGAATTTTCTCGATCGCAGTAGGATTTTGACAAATTATTATTGATAAGAGTTAAATTTAAGATATCCAAATTTAGAACTCATTTTAAAGCGATCTTAAACCAATGCACCAACTGTTGGAATTTATTATTACCCATCTTCTTTAACCGAGTACTCATTTAAAATCGTGTCACATTTATATAGGTGTGCGGTGTGCCAGTTGGAGTTTTATTGGGTTTGAATGAAGAGGAAAGAAAGTCGTAGGATTTTCACATGCCACAAACTACTTTCTCACTTCCTTTGAATCTTCTCTATTAAAACTCTCTCTCTCTCATTGTTACACGTACAATAATAATATAAATTACAGAATATTTTTAAAATTATTATTATTATTATTTTATTAATATCACATCCATGAAATATATATATATATATATATATATAATATATATATATATATATATATATATATATATATATTATTAACTTTAAGAAATTAATTATACAATCATTCAAAAAGAGTCGGTAATAAAAATTAGAAAGCATATTCTAATATTTTTAAATAATTAAAGAGCCTATAATTTAAATAACAACTTGCAATGGTATATTGATAGCAGCCACACTACACATTGATTTCCAATAAACTCTGTATTTTGGCTTACAAGTGGGAAAACAAACAAATGGTCTTACCATCCATTTTTACCAAGTGCTACTATTGGGAATGTGAATGGGAATTGGAATTGGAATTGGTGGACTCTTTCTTTGTTCAATTTCTGAATAATCATATATGATGAACACTCATGTTATATATGTACATATACATCTATATGTATTTATAAGCATCATAAATGGCATTAAGTTGAATTATAAATCTCTAACAAGAGAATATAATAATTCATGTCAACATAGGTACCGTGGTATCATGAACCTCTATTCAGACCGTAGTTGGATGAGACGACGAAAGTCAAGTGCCCATATAGGTGCTACAACAGAATTTAGAGCTGGTTGCCAAGTATTTCTAAATTATTCGTATATTCGACCGGAATGTGATAATGGTCAGAACAAGATAAGATGTCCTTATTTGAAGTGTAAGAATGTAAATTATATGGACAGAGACATAGTAAACTATCATTTACTTGTTTCTAGGTTTATGAACAATTATGAAGAATGTTGGTGGGCACATGGGCAGAGAAGAGATAATGGCAACGCACAAGTACACTGTGAGGGCCCCGAATCCGAGGTCCCGAATCACCGCGGATCCGGTTCGATCATTCTAACACTATTACTATATTTGCGGAAGATATAAACATAAATTGTTTATACAATACATTTTACACACTATTCTCCAAGGTCGAGTAACCTTAACTTATACACAAAATTCATAACTTAACTAATATATAACATTATTATCATTCAACACTATTACAAAACTAATCACGAACATTAACTAAAGCTAGAACTATCCTCAACCTTTCCTTGTATCCGAAGTATTCGTCTTAATCTGCAATGTTTTATCATGATATAGCAAGGGTGAGCATGAGGATTGCCCATCAAGTTTAAATTCAATAATATAACGATATATCATGATTGAAAGAGTCTGAATAATAAGCTAGCTATAATTCAACAATATAATTGTGAACTAGCAGGAACAAATTTATGACTGAACAAGTATTATACATGAACAAATATATCTGAACCAACTGGTAATGAAGGTGATCAGCCTTTCATACATGACTTATACATGTAATATGTACATAGTATAATTCATGGCAACCAGCAATGATTAACCATAAGCTTATCCAAATGAAACACTCTTAGTAGAGTTAAGTAAAACAAACTTGCCTGAACCGTTTATGACCGCTACGCAATTTATATCGCTTCATCCGAAGACCTAATATTAGTAATATAGATCTCCAATATTAGAATAATATCATCACAGTATAATACTACTATATATATAAACATAGAATAACCTAAACACATAACACAAAATTCTATCAGTCTATAACACACATAAGACTCAGTATCAAGTCAAACTATTGCAGTCTGAGTTGAGTTCGACAAAGTTCTAACGTCCCGGCGGTCTAGTCGGACTTTTATCGAGTCTAAGTTCAACTAAACTCTACCTAACACTTAACAATTATCTCAGATAATTTTATTTTCAGTCAAAATAATTTTCTAAGTCTTATAATAATTTTCAGATAATTATTATCATTTATCAAAAATTTTCAATCATTAAAACGTATTTAAATGAATTAAATATCACATAATTTCTTAATCATTAATATTTATTTATTAATGAAATACACGTCATAATATTATAATATATTTATAATATCACAAAGTATTTTTAATACTTTAAAATCACCTTTATGATTTTTAAAGCGTTAAATCCATTATCCGATAATTGCTATTAATATTAAAATAATAATATTTTCATGATAAAATATCAAAGTTATATTTTATAACTTAAAATATTTTTATAATACTTAAATCATTTTTATATAATTTTTAAATCATTAAATCTATTTTCCTTAATTTATTTAATATATTCATTAAATAAACTAATTACCATTAATAATAATTTTTTTTAATGAATTTCATCACAAAATATTAAAAGTCACTTAAAATATTTTCTAATACCATAATATAATTTTTCATGAATTAAAATCATTTTTAAATAATTTATTTAATTTTATAATTAAATAAATTAAATACCATTTATATTCCAAAAATATTAAATATTTATGAATTATACTTAAAATAATTAAAAACTACTTTTCAGAATTTAAAATAAATTTTCAGAAATTTTTAAGTATTTTTAGTAATTAAAATCTATTTATTTCAATTAATTTAATAATTTTCGGAAATTAGAAATCAAAACTGTCACTAAAGGACCCTATAGCGACAGAACCGTCGCTATAGGTGTTCTTCGTGTTCTTGAGCAAGAACCCAGAACTTCATGGCAGTTAATAAGTAGGTAGGTTTGACCGTGAATAGATTCTTGGTCTTCATGATTCTGGGCTAGTACTGTTGTTACACATGTAGTATAAGTGTAATACTATAACTACAATTACATTTCTTGGCCATTCAACAAACCCATTAGAGAGATCTAAGCTCTCCAAATCATTGTCAGACCCAGTTCTTAAGTTTTTGGGTTTTCCAGAATCGAGATAGCTACTTTGAGCCTTTAAATCTTTGCCTTCCCAGCTTGGTTTTTGTGATATAATGGTTTAATCGTGTAAAGAACATGTCCGAGTCCATTTATATATCATAATATCATAACAACAACATAACATATGACAGATAATGGCAGGTCAAAGTAGGGACCAGGGTCTGTTCTTGAGAAATCTGGGTTTTCCAGATTTCGTCCCCAGGCTGGTGGTCAACGTATGTTTGACCGGCTACAAATTTGTGTCGATGCAAGATCTGGTTAATCTAAGGGCTGGAATGTGTAGTCCTTATACTTTTCTACAAGCTAACAACAACAACTTGTCCAAACTAACAAACAACCGTGAGATCTAATGCCTGGAAAAGCTTGTCAGAGTGTTCTTGAAATCCGGGGATTTTCTGGGCTGCCCAGAATTGGTTTTCCGTGAACGGTCAACGGGTTTTGACCGTTCATATCAGAAGATCTAAGCTTGATCCAACCCTGTATCCAGTTTCAGATCAAAGCCTACATGACACAGAATATATCTATAACTTAAAACACAACATAGCATTAACATGTTGAGATCTATGAGCTCTGACATATGGCTGTCAGGCCATATTTTTTAACTTTTCCATATTTCTAAAATCATCAAATCCGAGCATCAAAATGATATGGATCTAGGTTTTGACCACCCAGATCATCAAATGACACCCTCTAACACATATCTAAACAACAAACAACAACATTAACACAAAAGTTTAAGGATTTCCAGAATTAGGGTTTATACCTCTTTAACCTTTGATTCTAGGATCTGATCTTGATGATCTGATATTGGAAGACTAAGATATGATATATGATTAACTTATCTCACTTTCTCACTCTAAATTCCCGAAATTCTAGAGAGAGAAGGTCTTGGTGAAATGAAAAATAAAAGTGGTCTTTTCTCTCTCTTTAATCTTTATATTTGATATGATGCAAAGAATATGGCTATCCAATTGGCTAGATTGCTGAGATTTTAACTCAAGGAGTGGTTAGGGTTTGCTCACCAACCACAAATATGGCAATATTTTTACTCCAACCAATTAAAAATCTAAAAAAGGCATTATGGTCATTTTAATTATATATTTATTGGCATTCTTGTCAATTAGCCAAACCTTTCGGGTTTAGTTAGAGTTTAGGGTTTGTGCCATTTAGGTTTAAATCCTTAGGTTTTAGAAATTAAATTCTAGAATTTCAAAATTAGGTTTTCAAAAATAAAAAAAATTAATATTTCTAAATTATAATTAGAATTTTCTAATTATATTAAAATTTCTTAATCATAACTCTAATCATTCTAATTAGGATTAATATTTCCTAATTAAAATCGCTAATTTAGCAATTAGGGTCGTAGTTGGTCATTTAGGGTTTTAAACCCAGAATTAGGTTTTCTAATAGAAAATTAATTTTCTATTTTAGAAATTAGATTTCGTAATTAGATTAGGGTTTGCTAATTACTTAAGCTTTACCCTAAATAATCTTATAATTATTTACACTTACGTTATTAAGTTCTCAATTTAGGATTTTATACACCGAATTAGGGTTTCGAATTCCCAGAACTGAAATTAGGATTTCCAAAACCGGTTTCTAGGATTTCTTGTTAAATGCTAGGGTTTTCTAACCGAACGCTAACGTTCTTAATATATACTTTGGGTTTGTTACAGATATCGATTATCTGGTCAACCTTTGACCCTTAACCACATATTGTACACATATACAGAGAACATATTCACATATTACTTAATCTTGAATAATTCACTTAAATCATTCACAGAATTTTGAAATCCTCAAAATTTCTTCTTAAAAATATCATACGCATACACTTATTTTCTGTCTAGGTTCTAATTTTGAACCCTAAATTAATTAATTAAAATTTTAAAAATTTTCTAAATTCTCGAGTTGTCACATTCACCCCTTCTTCTAAAAATTTCGTCCCAGAAATTTACCTTACACCATTCACCATACTGCTTACACCATTCACACATCATCAGATGCTACCCAATACACCACTCACAAGAGTAAAAATCTTTAAATTTTGCTGAGAAGTTATATTGACTATTTGTCTGTCATTTTCGCAAAGGTTTTATGGAAATTCATCCGCAAACCGTCATTACTTACGTACACAAAGGGTGATTAGCCCGATATGCCCTGTACTGGCCAAGTACTGCTTTTATCTGTTTCTCGTCACTGCCAAAGGCACAAAAATTCTACCTCAGTCTTATTGGATTCCGCACCAAAATAATTTGGTTCGGGAAATTTCTTTCCATGAACACTTAGAGTTTTCATAAACTTTAGTCTAGCTGAATCGAATAGCATAGACCCATATCAATAATTCAATTCAATCGAATTATTTAGGTGTAGCCAAACCCCGTTGGCAAATTAAACTTTTGAAAACATTTTCGAGAATGACGTCATGATGACGTACTGTATTAACAGTCCGTTTGAGGATGCCGTCATTATATGACTTTGTCATAACACATCATACAATAGTGGAACAGTGCTTTTCAGATCGGATTCGCACTAAGTATTCCTGTATTTATAACTCCATTACCTTTTTATCATCTCTGCACCAGGTTACATGGTACATGAGTGATAAATAAAATATATTTTGATATTTCAAATCATTTGCGTCTAGCTGAAATAAGTAGCATAGACTAGACTTTAAACTGTTTCAAAAATGATTACGAGCCTACATATTTTTTTAAAGGCACATAGTGCGTATTTAGCTTGATGTCAATCATTTCGTAGTCTAGCATAGCTAGGAGTTTCGAAAACTTAAGTCTTCACTAATAATCATTTGCTTAACAATCTATCTGTTCCTATTATCCTCACTTCTCCATTCACACACGACTATACCCAGTTCGTCAAACCACACTTATGAGTTCATTTACTTGCCACAATCATATAAGTTTAAGAACTTGTCCTAGTTAGACCTTTGGCGTCCATTCGATGAGGGGTTCATTAACATTTCATATAACTATGAATCAAGAATGTCACATAAGTATGAGTTTTAAGAACACGTTCTTAACCTGATATTCTCTACCTATGACCTATCTATCAGTTATACACATGAGAAAAGAATCACCCTCTTAAAATGCATATATCAAATAACACGACACAAACATTTCAATGATTATCATTGTCAAAACTAAGTAGTTGTTACACCAAGTATAATTCCTCGCCCACACAAGGAATCATACAACTCAGCAGCTGACATGAATCCTCAATTGAATCCCCACCTAACACTAACCCCCCTTTTCAATACGAATTTCATTCAACTCGTATTCATAATCCTTTCCTGAATCTGTTCCAATTCATAGTACAACTGTCACACAGCAATCTTGCTGTAAACTTTTCAATCATTAGATTGATTCTTATCCTTGCTATCACTTTATCAGATCACGGGGTGATCTCATCGTATTTATTACGATTCATTTCTATATCTTGATCGTTTTGTTTTACGATCTCCTATCCCTGCACTTTTAGTCTTTTAGACTTGATCTATTCATCATTACTGTTCACTTTATTATCAGAGTTAGGAAACTCTGTATCTTATAACTCGCCGAGATTCGTCTTTGAATCTTACCGACCGAACTAACTCCATGTGAGTTAGTACTTATCCTAATCACTGCGGTTATTAGTCTCAGGTATTCCTACCTAAGGTTCATAACCTACACCTTTGATGCCAACTGTGAGGGCCCCGAATCCGAGGTCCCGAATCACAGCGGATCCGGTTCGATCATTCTAACACTATTACTATATTTGCGGAAGATATAAACATAAATTGTTTACACAATACATTTTACACACTATTCTCCAAGGTCGAGTAACCTTAACTTATACACAAAATTCATAACTTAACTAACATATAACATTATTATCATTCAACACTATTACAAAACTAATCACGAACATTAACTAAAGCTGAAACTGTCTTTAACCTTTCCTTATATCCGAAGCATTCGTCTTAATCTGCAATGTTTTATCATGATATAGCAAGGGTGAGCATGAGGATTGCCCAACAAGTTTAAATTCAATAATATAACGATATATCATGATTGAAAGAGTCTGAATAATAGGCTAGCTATAATTCAACAATATAATTGTGGGCTAGCAGGAACAAATTTATGACTGAACAAGTATTATACATGAACAAATATATCTGAACCAACTGGTAATGAAGGTGATCAGCCTTTCATACCTGACTTATACATGTAATATGTACATAGTACAATTCGTGACAACCAGCAATGATTAACCACAAGCTTATCCAAACGAAACACTCTTAGTAGAGTTAAGTAAAACAAACTTGCCTGAACCGTTGATTATCGCTACGCAATTTATATCGCTTCATCCGAAGACCTAATATTAGTAATATAGATCTCCAATATTAGAATAATATCATCACAGTATAATACTACTATATATATAAACATAGAATAATCTAAACACACAACACAAAACCCTATCAGTTTACAACACACATAAGACTCAGTATCAAGTCAAACTATTGCAGTCTGAGTTGAGTTCGATGAAGTTCTAACGTCCCGACGGTCTAGTCGGACTTTTATCGAGTCTAAGTTCAACTAAACTCTACCTAACACTTAACAATTATCTCAGATAATTTTATTTTCAGTCAAAATATTTTTTTAAGTCTTATAATAATTTTCAGATAATTATTATCATTTATCGAAAATTTTCAATCATTAAAACGTATTTAAATGAATTAAATACCACATAATTTCTAAATCATTAATATTTATTTATTAATGAAATATACGTCATAATATTATAGTATATTTATAATATCACAAAGTATTTTTAATACTTTAAAATTACCTTTATAATTTTTAAAGCGTTAAATCCATTATCCGATAATTGCTATTAATATTAAAATATTAATATTTTCATGATAAAATATCAAAAGTTATATTTTATAACTTAAAATATTTTTATAACACTTAAATCATTTTTATATGATTTTTAAATCATTAATTCTATTTTTCCATAATTTATTTAATATATTCATTAAATAAACTAATTACCATTAATAATAATTTTTTTTTATGAATTTTATCACAAAATATTAAAAGTCACTTAAAATATTTTCTAATACTATAATAAAATTTTTCATGATTTTTCATGATTTAAAACCATTTTTAAATAATTTATTTAATTTTGTAATTAAATAAATTAAATACCATTTATATTTCAAAAATATTAAATATTTATGAAATATAGTTAAAATAATTAAAAACTATTTTTCAGAATTTAAAATAAATTTTCGGAAATTTTTAAGTATTTTTAGTAATTAAAATCTATTTATTTCAATTAATTTAATAATTTCCGAAAATTAGAAATCAAAACTGTCACTAAAGGACCCTATAGCGACAGAACCGTCGCTATAGGTGTTCTTCGTGTTCTTGAGCAAGAACCCAGAACTTCATGGCAGTTAACAAGTAGGTAGGTTTGACCGTGAATAAATTCTTGGTCTTCATGATTCTGGGCTAGTACTGTTGTTACACATGTAGTATAAGTGTAATACTATAACTACAATTACATTTCCTGGCCATTCAACAAATCCATCAGAGAGATCTAAGCTCTCCAAATCGTTGTCAGACCCAGGTCTTAAGTTTCTGGGTTTTCCAGAATCGAGATAGCTACTTTGAGCCTTTAAATCTTTGCCTTCCCAGCTTGGTTTGGGTGATATAATGGTTTAATCGTGTAATGAACATGTTCGAGTCCATTTATATATCTTAATATCATAACAACAACATAACATATGACAGATAATGGCAGGTCAAAGTAGGGACCAGGGTCTGTTCTTGAGAAATCTGGGTGTTCCAGATTTCGTCCCCAGGCTGGTGGTCAACGCATGTTTGACCGGCTACAAATTTGTGTCGATGCAAGATCTGGTTAATCTAAGGGCTGGAATGTGTAGTCCTTATTCTTGTCTACAAGCTAACAACAACAACTTGTCCAAACTAACAAACAACCGTGAGATCTAAAGCCTGGAAAAGCTTGTCAGGGTGTTCTTGAAATCTGGGGATTTTCTGGGCTGCCCAGAATTGGTTTTCCGTGAACGGTCAACGGGTTTTGACCGTTCATATTAGGAGATCTAAGCTTGATCCAACCCTGTATCCAGTTTCAGATCCAAGCCTACATGACACAGAATATATCTATAACTTAAAACACAACATAGCATTAACAGGTTGAGATCTATGAGCTCTGACATATGGCTGTCAGGCCATATTTTTCAACTTTTCCATATTTCTAAAATCATCAAATCCGAGCATCAAAATGATATGGATCTAGGTTTTGACCACCCAGGTCATCAAATGACACCCTCTAACACATATCTAAACAACAAACAACAACATTAACACAAAAGTTTAAGGATTTCTAGAATTAGGGTTTATACCTCTTTAACCTTTGATTCTAGGATCTGATCTTGATGATCTGATATTGGAAGACTAAGATATGATATATGCTTAACTTATCTCACTTTCTCACTCTAAATTCTCGAAATTCTAGAGAGAGAAGGTCTTGGTGAAATGAAAAATAAAAGTGGTCTTTTCTCTCTCTTTAATCTTTATATTTGATATGATGCAAAGAATATGGCTATCCAATTGGTTAGATTGCTGAGATTTTAAGTCAAGGAGTGGTTAGGGTTTGTTCACCAACCACAAATATGGCAATATTCTTACTCCAACCAATTAAAAATCTAAAAAGGGCATTATGGTCATTTTAATTTTATATTTAATGGCATTCTTGTCAATTAGCTAAACCCTTAGGATTTAGGGTTTAGTTAGAGTTTAGGGTTTGAGCCATTTAGGTTTAAACCCTTGGGTTTTAGAAATTAAATTCTAGAATTTCAAAATTAGGTTTTCAAAAATAAAAAAAATTAATATTTCTAAATTATAATTAGAATTTTCTAATTATATTAAAATTTCTTAATCATAACTCTAATCTTTCTAATTAAGATTAATATTTTCTAATTAAAATCGATAATTTAGCAATTAGGGTCGTAGTTGGTCATTTAGGGTTTTAAACCCAGAATTAGGTTTTCTGATAGAAAATTAATTTTCTATTTTAGAAATTAGATTTCGTAATTAGATTAGGGTTTGCTAATTACTTAAGCTTTACCCTAAATAATCTTATAATTATTTACACTTACGCCATTAAGTTCCCAATTTAGGATTTTATACACCGAATTAGGGTTTCGAATTCCCAGAACTGAAATTAGGGTTTCCAAAATCGGTTTCTAGGGTTTCTTGTTAAACGCTAGGGTTTTCTAACCGAACGCTAACGTTCTTAATATATACTTAGGGTTTGTTACAGATATTGATTATCTGGTCAACCCTTGACCCTTAACCACATATTGTACACATATACACATAACATATTCACATATTACTTAATCCTGAATAATTCACTTAAATCCTTCACAGAATTTTGAAATCCTCAAAATTCCTTCTTAAAAATATCATACGCATACACTTATTTTCTGTCTAGGTTCTAATTTTGAACCCTAAATTAATTAATTAAAATTTTAAAATTTTCTAAATTCTCGGGTTGTCACATACACAATCCAGGCAGCAGTACCCATCGTATGAATGACATGGTTCATGATATTGCAGGGCCGAATTTTGATTGGGAACAAGGCAGAGAGTAACCTATGAATTCAGATGCCGAAGCATTCTTTAAGTTGTTAGACGAGGGTAGTGAACCGTTGTGGCATGGTTGCACGAAGCACAATACATTGTCTACAGTGGCGACATTACTTAACATCAAGGCTGATCACAACATGAGCCATGAGTATTTTGAGTCACTCTTGAGGGCCATTAAGAGTATGTTGCCAGTCGGTGAAAAATTGCCCGATAATTACTACTATTGTAAAAAAATGGTGAAGAAGTTGGGTCTTGGATATCAAAAGATTAATGCATGTCCGAACGATTGTATGTTATTTTACAACGAAAATGAACAGAAGACAAAGTGCACGTTTTGCAGTAATGATCGATTTAGGCCTAATAAAGAGGTTGTGACTACAAAAAAGACGAATATACCTTTTAAGATTATAAGGTATTTTCGAATTACATCTCGGCTCAAAAGATTGTACATATCTTCAAGAACAGCTGAACATATGACTTGGCATGCGAAATCTCCAACCAAAGATGGAGAACTGAACCATCCCGCAGATGGGCAGGCTTGGAAAGATTTCAACTTAGCACATCCGGGGTTTGCATTGGAACCTAGAAATGTGAGGCTTAGATTGTCCACTGATGGTTTCAACCCGTTCGACCACTCAGCTATTCCGTACTCTTACCGGCCTGTGATTGTTACTCCGTATAACTTGCCTCCTTGGATATGTATGAAACAGCCATACTTGTTTCTTTCACTCGTGATTCATGGTCCCAAGAGTCCTGGAAAGAACCTAGATGTTTACTTGAGACCTCTTATAGACGAGTTGAAGGTATTGTGGAAGGATGGAGTACAGACATGGGATGTTTCCACGAAAATAAATTTCAACCTTAGGGCAGCTGTTATGTGGACCATAAGTGACTTTCTTGCTTATGGTATGTTATCTGGATGGAGTACTCACGGGAAGTTGGCTTGTCCATATTGTATGGGTCATACAAAGTCTTTCAATCTATCAAATGGTCGAGAGCCATGATGGTTTGATTGTCATCATTGTTTCTTGCCGGTAGATCACCCGTTTCGAAGAAACAGAGAACACTTCAGGAAAGGGAAAGTAGATCATGATATGCCAGCACTGCGATCTTAGTTTACGATTCTATTATATGGATGTTTACGATTGTATTGTGTTGTGTTGGTTTACGATTCTATTATATCGATGGATGTTTATCATATAGTAGTTATTATGGATGAATGTTTATTATATGGTAGTTACCATGGATGGATGCTTATATATACTGCTGTGTGTTGGGATAGAAAGCAGGTACAAAGCAGGTTATTTTTGGAAAATCAATAAAATAGAAAAAATATTTATAAAAAAAACACATCAGCGACCGCATGCGGTCACTAATACTGTAACGCGGTCGCTGATAACTACTTGGGAACTAGCGACCGATTAGATCGCTATTATTGGTCACTGACACGTGTGCCACGTCACACCTGACAAATGACTCAGCATGAGTCAGAATAGCGACAGATTCGGTTGCTGATTGCGGTCGCTAATAATTCGATCGCTATTGTTTGTCGCTGATGTGCATCCAGCGACCAGATTACCTGCGACTATTATCAGCGACCATATTCGGTTGTTGATACTCATCTGCGACCATATGCAGTCACTGATAGGCGGTCGCTGATAAGCCTTTTTGTTGTAGTGGCAACCATTTATGGTGCGGTCAAACTAAACAAAAAACCCAAAAACCCCCAAACCCGCAAACAAACACTTCTCAAACCGTTTATCTTATCAAGCAGGAACTATGTAGATCTGATCTCCCCTCATCAATGGGAATACGTAGGCAGTCATCAGTGGTGCGGTCGGACCCTCAAAAGAAATATCCAAACCTAAATATCAATCCCAAGAAACTAAAGAACAACCCTCCAAGTCAGCGACCCATGTTGAGAAGACCTAACAACACTTCAATGTCATCCCATCAAATCTGGAACAAATTCCAGAAAGGAAGAAATATCGATACAACCAGCAATGATGGCCTTCAAAGAGTCGGCACCCTCAATCACAAGTCTTCATCAAATCATAAGAAAACCATCAATGTCGATTGCGAGAACAAGTTAGGAACAATGATTGAGTGCATCAAAGCCTAAATCCACTACATGTTCACCATCTGGTATAGAAGTAAAAGTCTCTTGCGATCTCGGCGTCTTATCAGCTCATCTGTCAAAGCAACTATCCCAGATAACAAGCAAGGCTGGGGAAATTTCAAAATTGGCGACAACCCGATATTGGAACCCGTACAATAAGACTGGGGCAATCTCAGCGACAACTCAACACTGGGGCATTTATCAACCATCCTAAAGAGGAAAATGCGTCAGTCAGCACCATCAGTATGGTACAGAGCTTCCCTCACATCATCTCACAGGCAATTTGGATATTACTTACTTGCGACTTCATCAACAAAGAGAGTTTCTCATATGAATCCTCGGCATCAACATGCGGAAGGACTGGGGCATTTCCAGTTCCAAGAAATGGAAGGAGCTTAAGGTAGGATCAAGCCTCTCGTCAAAAGAAAGGGGAGAACTCATGAAAGAAATCATGGCGACATAAGCGTGCCCCTACAGAAGAAGGAGAAATTTCTCAAAAAGTCCTTAACTCAAGAGTAGAAGGCCAACGACGAAAGGTCTAGCGAATGAAATCCTCATCATCTAATGTGCCAACTGGTTTTGAGTCCTCACAAGTAGAGGCCTTTACACCGAATTTCAAATCTGGGTAGCGAAAGAATGAGCTGCACCCTCCAAGGATGTCAGCGACGTTCAGGTCATCAGTTCAGCCGGGTTACGAATCAAACGCTCAAGAAAATGGGGAGCAAGCACCCAACAGCGAAAGGAAACTCCAAATCACCTCAAAAAGGGTGAACGTAACATCAGGCAGAGTCTGGCGAAGCAAACCTTGGAATATTACTTCAGCGAAGGTATCAAAAGATCCGGTATTCTAAACCATTGGCATCAATTCAGCGCAACATCAAGATAGTTCAGTACCACCGTTCAAGTGGGAACCGAAACAGTTTGGCGATCAACAGGGTAGGCACCGTTGCAAACTACCAGCGTATACATCGGGAAGGTACGATGATTTTAGAACTTCATCCCCAGTAG